>WNWK01009989.1:0-72980 GCA_009830355.1 Cherax destructor | reverse complement strand
ACCTTACCACTAACACTACTACTTCCACTACCAACCTTACCACTAACACTACTACTTCCACTACCAACCTTACCACTAACACTACTACTTCCACTACCAACCTTACCACTAACACTACTACTTCCACTACCAACCTTACCACTAACACTACTACTTCCACTACCAACCTTACCACTAACACTACTACTTCCACTACCAGCCTTACCACTAACACTACTACTTCCACTACCAACCTTACCACTACCACTACTTCCACTACCAGCCTTACCACTCCACTACTTCACTACCAGCCTTCACTACCACTCTTCACTACCAGCCTTACCATACCTACTACTTCCACTACCAGCCTTACCACTAACACTACTACTTTCACTACCAACCTTACGACTACCACTACTTCCACTACCAACCTTACCATTACCACTACTTCCACTACCAGCCTTACCACTACCACTACTTCCACTACCAGCCTTAGCACTACCACTACTTCCACTACCAGCCTTACCACTACCACTACTTCCACTACCAGCCTTACCACTAACACTACTACTTTCACTACCAACCTTACGACTACCACTACTTCCACTACCAACCTTACCACTACCACTACTTCCACTACCAGCCTTACCACTACCAACCCTACCACTAACACTACTTTTCCCCTCGCTTATATATACTGGCTTTCTCACTCTTGTGTTAGTGTAACTTTGTAAATGGTCCAAGTCGGACCGAAACGTCGTTATAAGCTTCTCTCTATGTGTGGGTTATTTTGTGTATTGTTCCAGTCACGGTATTGTTCCAGTCACGGTATTGTTCCAGTCACGGTATTGTTCCAGTCACGGTATTGTTCCTGTCACGGTATTGTTCCAGTCACGGTATTGTTCCTGTCACGGTATTGTTCCAGTCACGGTATTGTTCCAGTCACGGTATTGTTCCAGTCACGGTATTGTTCCAGTCACGGTATTGTTCCAGACACGGTATTGTTCCTGTCACGGTATTGTTCCAGTCACGGTATTGTTCCAGTCACGGTATTGTTCCAGTCACGGTATTGTTGCAGTCACGGTATTTTTCCAGTCACGGTATTTTTCCAGTCACAGTATTTTTCCAGTCACGGTATTCCAGTCACGGTATTGTTCCAGTCACGATACTGTGCCTTGTTCTTCATTAATACTGCACATGGTGCTGCTGTGTTGCTCAAGCTTTTCTTGCATGGTATTAGATAATTATTAATATTATATTAAGAGAAAGTGATAAACCCGTAAGGATCGCCTTGCTCTGGTGTTGTATCAGACACTTTATTTTAAAACCAAAAATTTCATCATCTTTTATACTGATTTTTTTCCAGGAAAAAAAATGCAGCAATCTTTATCTAGGCCTACCGCAGTGCTATCTCCAGGAAAATATAGCATTATAGCTTAGGCCTAATCCAGCTTATATAGCGTATGTTTAGGCTATATATGTAAATATATTTATTTTCTCTTTTTTTTTTAAGATTTAAAGTGTAAAGGTAGCGAAATGAGGTGATAGTTGCGTCATCACCTGCTCACCTGGGCATCATTATTGCCTCATCTTCCCGTACTTCACCATCATCACCTTCCCGTACCTCACCATCATCACCTTCCCGTCCTGGCGTCATCATCACCTTCCGTCCTGGCGTCATTACTGTCTACCTACCTATAAAGCAAGAAAAGCGGTATTAGAGGTTTTGAGGTGCGGTAACTTCAGGACAGGGTAATTGTATTTGTTTCGCTTTTTTTTTGGTATGTATGTATACCTGAATGCATATATATATATATATATATATATATATATATATATATATATATATATATGCTCTTCCTAATCATATATAACACTTTTTCTTATATTGCTTTCTTGAGATCCTTTAAAGACACTCATAGATACACTGATCACTGTCCATGTAGTTGAAAATTAAACCTAATTATTTAGTTATCTTAATGGTTTACTAAATATTGTGTCAAGGCTGCCTCTACTTATTCCCTGCCACTCAAAGGTAGGGAGAGAGTGATCCTATATCCAGTGATCCTATATCCAGTGATCCTATATCCAGTGACCCTATATCCAGTGATCCTATATCCAGATGATCCAGATACAAAAAACGAGGAGAACTGACTCTGTTTTATCTTTCTTTCTGGTCAAAATAACTCATTAATAACTTATCACTGCACTACGGCCATCACTGAACCGTTATTTGCACTTTTTTTCTGTTATTAAGCGGTAATGAACTGCTCGGTGACTTTCATGACTCTACGTTATACTCAGCGGTAATGAACTGCTCGGTGACTTTCATGACTCTACGTTATACTCAGCGGTAATGAACTGCTCGGTGACTTTCATGACTACGTTATACTCAGCGGTAATGAACTGCTCGGTGACTTTCATGACTACGTTATACTCAGCGGTAATGAACTGCTCGGTGACTTTCATGACTCTACGTTATACTCAGCGGTAATGAACTGCTCGGTGACTTTCATGACTCTACGTTATACTCAGCGGTAATGAACTGCTCGGTGACTTTCATGACTCTACGTTATACTCAGCGGTAATGAACTGCTCGGTGACTTTCATGACTCTACGTTATACTCAGCGGTAATGAACTGCTCGGTGACTTTCATGACTACGTTATACTCAGCGGTAATGAACTGCTCGGTGACTTTCATGACTCTACGTTATACTCAGCGGTAATGAACTGCTCGGTGACTTTCATGACTCTACGTTATACTCAGCGGTAATGAACTGCTCGGTGACTTTCATGACTCTACGTTATACTCAGCGGTAATGAACTGCTCGGTGACTTTCATGACTACGTTATACTCAGCGGTAATGAACTGCTCGGTGACTTTCATGACTCTACGTTATACTCAGCGGTAATGAACTGCTCGGTGACTTTCATGACTCTACGTTATACTCAGCGGTAATGAACTGCTCGGTGACTTTCATGACTCTACGTTATACTCAGCGGTAATGAACTGCTCGGTGACTTTCATGACTCTACGTTATACTCTGCGGTCAGTTCTTTTCAGTGGGGATTTTATATCAGAAACTTTTAATCATTAAATAAAGGAAAGTTCAGCAACTTTTAATGAGACAAAATAAGAAGAATATTGCAGATTTTACTTGAAAATGTAATTTTTCAGTGATCATTGATTAATGAGATGTTAATTTTTGAGAAGCACAAGAGCCTCTTAAGAGCTGAGTCATGTGCCTCATGATACAACCATGACACTTAGCATTATACTAACACATTCCAACTGTGTTAGCCGTGGCAGCAGTTTTATAATAATAATAATAATAATAATAATAATAATAATAATAATAATAATAATAATAATAATAATAATAATAATTATAATAATAATAATCCTTAATACTACAGGTACATGATGCAACTTATACAGACCATAGCTAACATCAGTGACATATTATATAGAAAGACCCTGGTTATACAGAGCATTTCGGGTAACTTGAGTTAATTTTGTCGCCAGGATGCAACCCACACTAGTTGGCTAACACCTAGTTAACTTCTAGGTGAACAGGGACAGCAGGTGTCTTAAGGAAACACGCCCCTAATGTTCCCACCGTAGGTGAGTGCGCTACCAAACGAGCTACGGCACACCTTTTAATAATGCCCACCTATACAAATTTTTATATCATCGCATAATGATATGTTAATCTTCACCTCTGTATCAATGGTCTCCATATCAAGAAATTTTGATTTAATAAAACTTTTGAGATATTATGTTATGGGAGATTTATATCTGTCAGTGTGGGATATATCGTTCATCTTTTTTTTTTAGAATGGTGGCCGGACTGTAACCAGACTAGGTAGCTGGTGATGGGATTGATATTTTCTGCGCCAGGAAAAGTGTCTCGTGAGGCGAGACACACGGAGACCCATTATGAAGATTAGACCGTCGCCCATCACTCTGCAGAGAACCTGAAGGCTCCCGTGCCTCCTCATAACTCGTCCTCTAAATTACGTGATGGATTACGATAAAATTAATGAATTCAGAGACAACTCGCTCAAAAATTGTCAAGATATGTCAAAATATTTTATCCACAGTGATATACAAACTATTTTGGAAAAATACCCTGACTTTGCTTACTGTAAATAAACCATTACCACTTCGTGTGTGTTTGTGACCTAATTAATGTCTGCATTAATAACTCATTATGACTGAGACCAGATATAAACATGTAAATAGTTCATTTCCACTGTAACTCGTTCAACTATAAAAACTTTTCGGCGCAGTACTTGGACCCATTATATGCCTCTGTAATGTTGAGGTACAGTCCTTGGACCTATTATGTACCTCTGTAATCTTTTGCCTACCGCCCACAAGATGGGAGGTATGGGGTGCATAATAAAGATATTAAACTTAACTTACACATTTATAAAACAGCCATACATTAAATTGTACGTATTGTTTAGATATAAGATTGTACATACTAAATAGTCTATATGGATGATGCAGTACAGGTCTGTACACACACACTCGTGAGGAGGGATCGTTAATCAGTGCTCCCAGCATTTAGCGTTCTAGCTGCGGTCCTAGGCTATTGTTAGCAGTTATTGTGTGAGATAGTCAGTGAATATACCTACAAAAGTATAACAAGGTTTCCAGAGTCTGAAAAAGTGTGATAAGGTCAAAAAATTTACAATTTAAATTTGAAAGCGGCCGTTTTTTACTGGAACCTGAGTAAGGGTCAACAGAACTAGTCAGCGCTGCTGACGGCTCTGTTGACAAAAGTGATCACAACAGTTAACAAATTTGCAAGAAAAATCATATTTTCAGGTGTTTGATTAAATACAGATTGAAATGCGTTCTGTTTTAGTTACTTAAATTATTACGACAAAAATAAACCAAAGAACACTAATATATTAAGAGATTGGACAATTATCGATACAATTACTGGCTCAGCGTCGCCAGGACCCACTATTTTGGGTTATGATAGGTAATCTACACATAGGCTGCTATGTATGATAATCTATAATTTGCTGCTATGTATGATAATCTACACATAGGCAGCTATGTATGATAATCTATACATTTGCTGCTATGTATGATAATCTACACATATGCTGCTATGTATGATAATCTACACATATGCTGCTATGTATGATAATCTACACATATGCTGCTATGTATGATAATCTATACATATGCTGCTATGTATGATAATCTACACATATGCTGCTATGTATGATAATCTACACATATGCTGCTATGTATGATAATCTACATATATGCTGCTATGTATGATAATCTACACATATGCTGCTATGTATGATAATCTACACATATGCTGCTATGTATGATAATCTACACATATGCTGCTATGAATGATAATCTATACATATGCTGCTATGTATGATACTCTACACATATGCTGCTATGTATGATAATCTACACATATGCTGCTATGTATGATAATCTACACATATGCTGCTATGTATGATAATCTACACATATGCTGCTATGTATGATAATCTACACATATGCTGCTATGTATGAAAATCTACACATATGCTGCTATGTATGATAATTTAAACATGTTGCTATGTATGATAATCTACACATATGCTGCTATGTATGATAATCTACACATATGCTGCTATGTATGATAATCTACACATATGCTGCTATGTATGATAATCTACACATATGCTGCTATGAATGATAATCTACACATATGCTGCTATGTATGATAATCTACACATATGCTGCTATGTATGATAATCTACACATATGCTGCTATGTATGATAATTTAAACATGCTGCTATGTATGATAATCTACACATATGCTGCTATGTATGATAATCTACACATATGCTGCTATGTATGATAATCTACACATATGCTGCTATGTATGATAATCTACACATATGCTGCTATGTATGATAATCTACACATATGCTGATATGTATGATAATCTACACATATGCTGCTATGTATGATAATCTACACATATGCTGCTATGTATGATAATTTAAACATGCTGCTATGTATGATAATCTACACATATGCTGCTATGTATGATAATCTACACATATGCTGCTATGTATAATAATCTACACATATGCTGCTATGTATGATAATCTACACATATGCTGCTATGTATGATAATTTAAACATGCTGCTATGTATGATAATCTACACATATGCTGCTATGTATGATAATCTACACATATGCTGCTATGTATGATAATCTACACATATACTGCTATGTATGATAATCTACACATATGCTGATATGTATGATAATCTACACATATGCTGCTATGTATGATAATCTACACATATGCTGCTATGTATGATAATCTACACATATACTGCTATGTATGATAATCTACACATATGCTGATATGTATGATAATCTACACATATGCTGATATGTATGATAATCTACACATATGCTGCTATGTATGATAATCTACACATATGCTGCTATGTATGTGTACCCGTACCTGAATAAAAACTTACTTAAGGAACAATCAAGACTTTGGTAACTCAGGGAGGGAAGGTAAAAGAGGGGAGGGAGGGTAGGAGACGGGAAGGATGGTAGGAGACGGGAGGGAAGGAAGAGGAGGGGAGGGAGGGATGGAAAGAGGAAGGAGGGTAGGAGACGGGAAGGATGGTAGGAGAAGGGAGGGATGGAATAGGAGGGGAGGGAGGGTAGGAGACGGGAGGGAGGGAAGGAGACGGGAGGGATGGAAAGGAGGGGAGGGTAGGAGACGGTAGATGGATGGAAAGGAGGGATGGAATTAAAGAGGAGGGAGGGTAGGAGACGGGAGGGAGGGAAGGAGACGGGAGGGATGGAAAGGAGTGGGAGGGTAGGAGACGGTAGGGATGGATGGAAAGGGGAGGGATGGAATTAAAAGAGAGGGAGGGTAGGAGACGGGAGGGAGGGTTGGAGAGGACTGAACAGGAAGTGAGAGTACATGCTATCTTGTGAGCGCAGAGGTTGTCTACACTGTGTGTTGTCTACACTGTTAGTGAACTCTGTGTTGTCTACACTGTTAGTGTACTATGTGTGTGTTGTCTACACTATTAATGAACTCTGTGTGTGTTGTCTACACTGTTAGTGAACTCTGTGTGTGTTGTCTACACTGTTAGTGAACTCTGTGTGTGTTGTCTACACTATTAGTGAACTCTGTGTGTGTTGTCTACACTATTATTGAACTCTGTGTGTGTTGTCTACACTGTTAGTGAACTCTGTGTGTGTTGTCTACACTATTAGTGAACTCTGTGTGTGTTGTCTACACTGTTAGTGAACTCTGTGTGTATTGTCTACACTATTAGTGAACAGTGTGTGTGTTGTCTACACTGTTAGTGAAGACTGTGTGTGTTGTCTACAATATTAGTGAACACTGTGTGTGTTGTCTACACTGTTAGTGAACATCGTGTGGCATCTATACTGTTAGTGAATACCGTGTGGTGTATATACTGTTAGTAAACATCGTGTGGTATCTATACTGTTAGTAAACATCGTGTGGTATATATACTGTTAGTGAACACCGTGTGGTATCTATACTGTTAGTGAACACCGTGTGGTATATATACTGTTAGTGAACATCGTGTGGTATCTATACTGTTAGTAAACATCGTGTGGTATATATAATGTTAGTGAACACCGTGTGGTATCTATACTGTTAGTGAACACCGTGTGGTATATATACTGTTAGTGAACATCGTGTGGTATCTATACTGTTAGTGAACATCGTGTGGTATATATACTGTTAGTGAACATCGTGTGGTATCTATACTGTTAGTAAACATCGTGTGGTATATATACTGTTAGTTAACATCGTGTGGTATCTAAACTGTTAGTAAACATCGTGTGGTATATATACTGTTAGTGAACATCGTGTTGTGTCTACATTGTTAGTAAACATCGTGTGGTATCTATACTGCTAGTAAACATTGTGTGGTATCTATACTGCTAGTAAACATCGTGTGGTATATATACTGTTAGTAAACATCGTGTGGTATCTATACTGTTAGTGAACATCGTGTGGTGTCTACATTCTTAGTGAACATCGTGTGGTGTCTACACTGTTAGTGAACATCGTGTGGTATCTATACTGTTAGTAAACATCGTGTGGTATATATACTGTTAGTAAACATCGTGTGGTGTCTACACTGTTAGTGAACACCGTGTGGTATATATACTGTTAGTAAACACCGTGTGGTGTCTACACATAAAGAAACTAGAGAAAGTGCAAAGGTTTGCGACAAGGTTAGTTCCACAACTCAGGGGTCTGTCCTATGAAGAAAGGCTGAGGGAAATAGGATTAACAACACTGGAGGAAAGAAGGGTCAGAGGAGACATGATAACGACATACAAAATACTGCGGGGAATCGACAAGGTAGACAGTGAGAGGATGTTCCAGAGAGGGAACACAGAAACAAGGGGACACAACTGGAAGCTGAAGACTCAGATGAGCCAAAGGGATGTTAGGAAGCATTTCTTCAGCCACAGAGTAGTCAGGAAGTGGAATAGTCTAGAGAAAGACATAGTGGAGGCAGGAACCATACACAGTTTTAAGACGAGGTATGATAAAGCTCATGGAACAGGGAGAGCAGATACCCAGTAGCGGGCAGCGCAGAGGCGGGGCCAGGAGCTGAGTCTCGACCCCTGCAACCACAATTAGGTGAGTACAATTAGGTGAGTACACTGTTAGTAAACATCGTGTGGTATCTATACTGTTAGTGAACACCGTGTGGTATCTATACTGTTAGTAAACATCGTGTGGTATCTATACTGTTAGTGAACACCGTGGGGTGTCTACACTGTTAGTAAACATCGTGTGGTGTCTACACTGTTAGTGAACATCGTGTGGTATATATACTGTTAGTGAACATCGTGTGGTATTTATACTGTTAGTGAGCACCGTGTGGTATCTACACAGTGAACACCGTGTTGTGTCTACACTGTTAGTGAACACCGTGTGGTGTCTACACTGTTAGTGAACACCGTGTGGTGTCTACACTGTTAGTGAACACCGTGTGGTGTCTACACTGTTAGTGAACACCGTGTGGTGTCTACACTGTTAGTGAACACCGTGTGGTATCTATACTGTTAGTGAACACCGTGTGTGTGGTGTCTACACTGTTAGTGAACACCGTGTGTGTGGTGTCTACACTGTTAGTGAACACCGTGTGTGTTGTCTACACTGTTAGTGAACACCGTGTGTGTTGTCTACACTGTTAGTGAACACCGTGTGTGTTGTCTACACTGTTAGTGAACACCGTGTGTGTTGTCTACACTGTTAGTGAACACCGTGTGTGTTGTCTACACTGTTAGTGAACACCGTGTGTGTTGTCTACACTGTTAGTGAACACCGTGTGTGTTGTCTACACTGTTAGTGAACACCGTGTGTGTTGTCTACACTGTTAGTGAACACCGTGTGTGTTGTCTACACTGTTAGTGAACACCGTGTGTGTTGTCTACACTGTTAGTGAACACCGTGTGTGTTGTCTACACTGTTAGTGAACACCGTGTGTGTTGTCTACACTGTTAGTGAACACCGTGTGTGTTGTCTACACTGTTAGTGAACACCGTGTGTGTTGTCTACACTGTTAGTGAACATCGTGTGGTATCTATACTGTTAGTGAACACCGTGTGGTGTCTACACTGTTAGTGAACACCGTGTGTGTTGCCTACACTGTTAGTGAACATCAAAACGTGTTGTCTACACTGTTAGTGAACACCGTGTGTGTTGTCTACACTGTTAATGAACACCATGTATGTTGTCTACACTGTTAGTGAACACCGTGTGTGTTGTGTACACTGTTAGTGAACACCGTGTGTGTTGTCTACACTGTTAGTGAACATCGTGTGTGTTGTCTACACTGTTAGTGAACATCGTGTGTGTTGTCTACACTGTTAGTGAACACCGTGTGTTGTCTACACTGTTAGTGAACATCGTGTGTGTTGTCTACACTGTTAGTGAACATCGTGTGGTATCTACTGTTAGTGAACACTACACATGTTGTTTACACTGTTAGTGAACACTACACATGTTGTCTACACTGTTAGTGAACACTACGCATGTTGTCTACACTGTTAGTGAACACTACACATGTTGTCTACACTTAGTAAACACATCAATTGTGTTGTCTATACCACTAGCCTAAAGTCAGTACCTGATCATATGGGCTGTGGTTCGTACGTTGGACAACGTGCGGCCAGCAGTAACAGCCTGGTTGATCAGGACCTGATCCACCAAGTCCTTCACCACGGTCTGGTCAAAGACTGGGCCGTGGGGGGCGTTGACACCTGGTAGGCAGGTAGGTAGGCAGGTAGGTAGGTAGGCAGGTAGGTAGGTAGGCAGGTAGATAGGTAGGTAGGTAGGTAGTAAGGTAAGTAGGTAGGCAGGTAGGTAGGTAGGTAGCCTTTATAATCACATTCTGACGATAACAACTTCCATAATTCGTCAGTTAACTTTTTAGCTGCTTAAAGAGTTCAATATTCCTCAATTATTTGTCGACATTTTGCAATATTTATCAGTGAACAACCTGTCTTGTGTCTGCCTATTTATCTTGTTATGTCTGGCAGTGTAATGGATGGCATAGTGAAGACGTGACGTCATTCTTTGTTGATATTACCGTACTTGTCAGACGGGTTACGTCGATCCTCTGATAACGATATACTTGAAATTTTATCATGAACATACGAGTCTTTTGTCTTGGGATTTATCAGACTTACATTTCTGGAGCCCCGAAGCTTGAACTGTTATGGGGGCCAATACGCAACTATCAACGGATAACCTACGTGATACTGTAATATCCTCTTAATTTTTATTTAATTATTATTTTGTAGTGAATTATACTATATTATTAATATTATCATTAGTTTCATAGTACATCCGCCCGTGTTCTTGGGATGTTTTTAATATGTCAGCGTCTACCACCGAGGTAGAGTAACTAAAGAAAAAAATAGGACATACATTTACCATCATTCATTGAATGGTGTCTGGTCAGAAGTGTGAGGACTTCACAGTTCATACGAACAATCCCTCATCCCAAACTGCAACAGACTAACATTTCCTTCAGCTTAAAAGCACTGTACCTCCAGGCCCGGCTACCCAGCTTTCCTTAAATCCCTTCATAAATATTACATTGCTTACATTCCAACAATGCATCACGCCATTAAAACCCACTTAATTCACTTCAATCTGACATGCTTACACACGTCTGCTTGATGATGTAGTTCCTAGCCCTCAAAACCTCATTTACTCCCGTCCTCCTACCCTTTCATGGACAACTCTCACCCCTCCTCCCTTCCACCCCAGATTTATACATCCTCTTAGCAATCCTATGCTGTTCCATCCTCTCTAAATACCCAGACTTCCTCAACTCCTCCAGAGTTCTCTTGAGTTACTCCACCAGTAAGTCCATACCATTTTCTAATTTTTACGCTCCGAATTCTCCGCATAATATTCATAGCACACATTGTTCTCAAACACGACGTCACCACTGCCTCTAACGTCCTCCTCGTTGCAACATATAATGCTCTTGCCTCTAAGCCTCATATCGCTCCCACTTTGTATCACTAGTATTAATTTCTTTTGCAATCAATAAATTTCATTTGGCCGTTAGCACGTAGTGTACGTATATTATAAGAGCGTCATTGCACATTAAACTATCCTTTGAACTGTGCAATTATCATCACAACTTTCTTTATCTGCTAACATTCAGCTTTGTGGTCGGTCAGAGAAGAGCAGCAAGAGCCACATTATGTAAATCATACATAGCTGGTCAATTAACGATGGAATCAAACCAAATAGAATTTTGTAAGCTAGTCTACGTCATTTTTCAATGCTAAATGAAAAAAAATCCCCCTTTGAATGTTTAATATGAATGTATTTCTAGTTGTTGTTTATTATTTTTATTTTAATAATTATTATTATTATAAGAATATCCCCAAAGGGCATCCTTCAAGAAAACATGATTTTCCCCAATAGCTTTCTCTTTGTTCCGCTCATAACTCGAGAACGTCTAATCTTACCAGTTTTAAATTTTCACTGATGAACAATTGCAATGTTCATGTGCCTTTTGATCAAAGTTGAAGGACCCGTTCCCGGCCTCCTGGAATGGTTGGGATAACTTCCAAAACTCTCAGTGGCGGAGCTTCAAACGTTAAAAAAATGCCTCCTAAATCGAAGACAGTGAAGAATAAAATTCAAGTTTAGAATCATCCTATTGTTACGCCTAATACCACACAACAAAACACCGCAAGTTTCAATATCTGTTTAGTTAATTCTGAAATGCCAAGACTGCCATCAAAACCCTTACATCTCTACTAGCAAGACCAACCCTTATTGTGACCACTACTGCTACTACTGCTACTACTACTGCTACTTCTGCTACTACTACTGCTACTTCTGCTACTACAACTGCTACTTCTGCTACTGCTACTACTACTGCTACTTCTGCTACTATTACTGCTACTTCTGCTACTACTACTTGACTTCTGCTACTATACTGCTCTACTCTACTGCTACTTGCTCTACTACTGCTACTCTGCTTCTTACTGCTACTGCTACTTCTAACTACTGCTACTTGCATACCTGCTACTTCTGCTTACTACTACTGCTACTCTCGCTAGCTACTACTGCTACTCTGCATACTCTGCTACTTCTCTACTACTACTGCTACTTACTACTGCTACTCTCTACTGCTCTTGCTACTCTGCTACTTGCTACTACTACTGCTACTTGCTCTACTACTGCTTTGCTAACAACTTACTCTGCTGCTAACTACTGCTACTTCTGCTGCTACTGCTCTTGCTGCTACTCTCACTGCTATCTGCTCTTACTACTGCTGCTCTGCTACTACTACTGCTCTTTCTGCTACTGCTGCTGCTACTTGCTACTGCTATCTTCTGCTACTACTACTGCTGACTTCTGCTCTACTACTGCTACTTCTGCTCTACTACTGCTACTTCTCTCTCTGCTACTTTCTCTGCTCTTGCTCTACTACTGCTACTTGCTGCACTACTTACTGCTGACTGCTGCTATCTACTGCTACTCTGCTTCATTACTGCTACTCTGCTACTCTTACTGCTATCTCTCTGCTCTGCTACTTCTGCTACTACTACTGCTACTTCTGCTACTACTACTGCTACCTCTCTGCTACTTCTGCTACTACTACTGCTACTTCTGCTACTACTACTGCTACTTCTGCTACTACTGCTACTGCTACTGCTACTTCTGCTACTACTACTGCTACTTCTGCTACTACTACTGCTACTTCTGCTACTCCTACTGCTACTTCTACTACTACTACTTCTGCTACTACTACTGCTACTTCTGCTACTACTACTGCTACTTTTGCTACTGCTACTTCTGCCTATACGCTTTCTTGATTATAATGCAATATACTGCTACTTCTCTTGTAGCTGCTCCCTTGATCTGTAATATAATATACTGCTACTTCTGCTTACAGCTGCTACTTCTGCTACTACTTACTCTGCTACTCTGCTACTACTACTGCTGCTGCACTAACTGCTACTTCCTACTGCTGCTACTTCTGCTACTACTACTGACTGCTCTACTATACTGCCTACTCTACTGCTATACTACTGCATACAGACTTCTGCTACTACTATATCCCACTACCTCCCTGGTTCCTATAAATGTTTCCATCCTCGTGATTCTCTATTAAATTAATAAAACCTCTTATGGACGAACGTCTCTTGAATCAAGATTCCCAGATGTTTCTCTTGTGTCTTATTCAACATAAACAGTAAGAGAGCCTGTTCATGCCGGCTTTTATAAACCTAAGAACATTGTTATTAAAACTTTATGGCTTTTGTGTTTACAGAGAATAAGCCTGACTTCGTTACATCAAGTATTAACGTATTTTTGTTGCTTTTAAGCAATTATTATACACAAAAAATAGTGCAACCATTAACAGTGTTAAAAACTAATCGAGTTTATGTTTGAAGCGAAATTAACTAAGTCTATGTTTGATGTGAAATTAATTGGTCGAGTATTTGATACTTTGAAAATGATTTATTTCCTCGTAGAGCCAGAATTCCAATCATCCCTCTGAGAGATAATAATCCCCGATTAGGAACCATTTGCGTTCACCCTCATAGCTATGAATTTTAATTATTATCCTAAAAACACTTACATTTAAAGTCCTTATAGTTTGTAAGTTATTTTAATGTACAAATAAATAGAAAGACAAACCGTTTCTGCCGTTTACTGTATTTGCACAAAAAACTGAAGGAATACCCGGGTGTCGTACAGCTGCTGGTCAAATGGACTTGGATACCTAAATGATGTTTTCAAAGATCAATGCTCCCTTGGCCCAGTCCCAGACCAGGCGTTTATAAGCAAGACATACGTGTAACATTAAGTAACTTTATTGCAGAAACGCTTCGAATGCATAGCAGACTTCATCCATCGAATGCAGATGTGATAACAGAACTGGAGAGAGTAGAAATGTAAAGGTCTTTTTGAGGTAATCAGTCCATCAGCCTTGGTTTTAAAATGGTAAATCTCACAATGTAAAACAGAAGTTGGAAGAGAGGTGTAGCTGGAGATGACGTCACAAGTGAGCGGGACCCACTAGTGGAAGGAGGTCATGGTAAACAGTAGTCAGTAATAGAATTGCGAAAGTCGGAATACGATTGTTGATGCATCAGACAAGTATTTTATAAATGATATACAATACGGAGAAGTTGATGGATGAATAAGACATGTACAATAAATAGGTTGCACAGCAGGCACCATAAATCCAATACAGGGGTGATAATACTTGAGACAATACAGGGGTGATAATACTTGAGACAATACAGGGGTGATAATACTTGAGACAATACAGGGGTGATAATACTTGAGACAATACAGGGGTGATAATACTTGAGACAATATAAATGGAGAGGTACTTTTGAGGTAATCAATTTCTCAGCCATTTATAAGATACTTGTCTGATATAGCAGTACTATGAAATTTTGGTACTGAGGATGCCTTTTACAACTCTGCTCCTAACAACCGTTTAGCATTACCTAATTCCACTACTGGGCCCACTCACCTGTGATATCATCAGACACTTCTCACTTCTAGCACCAGTATAGAACTCTGCCCTCATGCCTCTGCTTTAAGCTAAGAGACTGGCCATATTTTATCAATAGTCCAGTCAAAATATGATATGAACATGAAAAAAACTGGAACAATTTACTTTGCCACAATGTATTTCCTTAAGATCCTCTTAGCAACATGCTAGCCTTACTCTGGAAATATACGTAATTTGCATACTTCCAATATAGCGGTCAAATACACAAACATTGTTTACTCACCTTCTCATTATTTACTGTTGGTTATGAAAATTCTATCTTATTTGTGGAAAATACTTAATTTACATATTGCAGTACAATGACTGATACGTAAAATCTGAAAGGAAGTGTTGATAGATGCATGTGGTTTTATCACCTACACACTTTACAATGACTACCACTTAAAAATGACTTGATGCAGTTGACCAAGCTAACAATAAAAATATATCAACTATGAATTGTTGCAACTAGATTTCCGACATTCTCAACACAGGGATGTGCAGAGTAAACTGTTCTTGCGACAAATGCATCGCTTAGTGATACATTCTTTATTCTTTTTACAATTGCAGTATATCACATCTAATATCTCTGTATGGGTAGATACTTGCCATTTACTGCAGACCAACTCCATTCCTCAGGATTAAGGTGGAAACTCCTACCTTCCCATTCCATGGAAGTCTACCTGGAGGTCGTTCCGAAGGTCAACGCCCCCATGGCCCAGTCCTCGACCAGGCCTCCCGGTAGATCAGGGCTTGATCAACCAGGCTATTACTGCTGACCGCACGTAACTCAGAGTATGAACCACAGCCCTGCTGACTGGGTACTGACTTTAGGTATCTGTTTCATTCCCTCTTGAAGGCAGCCAGGGGGTATATTAGGAATTCCACTTATGTTTGGTGGGAGGCTGTTGAACAGTCGAGTTGGATGAAGGGTTCTCGAGTTGGATGAAGGGTTCTCGAGTTGGATGAAGGGTTCTCGAGTTGGATGAAGGGTTCTCGAGTTGGATGAAGGGTTCTCGAGTTGGACGAAGGGTTCTCGAGTTGGATGAAGGGTTCTCGAGTTGGACGAAGGGTTCTCGAGTTGGATGAAGGGTTCTCGAGTTGGATGAAGGGTTCTCGAGTTGGATGAAGGGTTCTCGAGTTGGATGAAGGGTTCTCGAGTTGGATGAATTGTTCTCGAGTTGGATAAGGGTTCTCGAGTTGGATGAATTGTTCTCGAGTTGGATGAATGGTTCTCGAGTTGGATGAATGGTTCTCGAGTTGGATGAAGGGTTCTCGAGTTGGATGAAGGGTTCGCGAGTTGGATGAATTGTTCTCGAGTTGGATGAATGGTTCTCGAGTTGGATGAAGGGTTCTCGAGTTGGATGAATGGTTCTCGAGTTGGATGAAGGGTTCTCGAGTTGGATGAAGGGTTCTCGAGTTGGATGAAGGGTTCTCGAGTTGGATGAAGGGTTCTCGAGTTGGATGAATGGTTCTCGAGTTGGACGAAGGGTTCTCGAGTTGGATGAATTGTTCTCGAGTTGGATGAAGGGTTCTCGAGTTGGATGAAAAGTTCTCGAGTTGGATGAAGGGTTCTCGAGTTGGATGAATTGTTCTCGAGTTGGATAAGGGGTTCTCGAGTTGGATGAAGGGTTCTCGAGTTGGATGAAGGGTTCTCGAGTTGGATGAATGGTTCTCGAGTTGGATGAAGGGTTCTCGAGTTGGACGAAGGGTTCTCGAGTTGGATGAATTGTTCTCGAGTTGGATGAAGGGTTCTCGAGTTGGATGAAAAGTTCTCGAGTTGGATGAAGGGTTCTCGAGTTGGATGAATTGTTCTCGAGTTGGATAAGGGGTTCTCGAGTTGGATGAAGGGTTCTCGAGTTGGATGAAGGGTTCTCGAGTTGGTTGAAGGGTTCTCGAGTTGGATAAGGGGTTCTCGAGTTGGATGAAAGGTTCTCGAGTTGGATGAAGGGTTCTCGAGTTGGTTGAAGGGTTCTCGAGTTGGACGAAGGGTTCTCGAGTTGGTTGAAGGGTTCTCGAGTTGGATAAGGGTTCTCGAGTTGGACGAAGGGTTCTCGAGTTGGATGAAGGGTTCTCGAGTTGGATGAAGGGTTCTCGAGTTAAGAACGAAATAAAATCGAAAAGTATGAGAAAGGAAAAAAAATCAGGCAATTTCTAAAAGGTTTCCTTTCAGGGATACCTAATGACCTTTCCCGACCCAATAACAGAGACACCATTATTACCTAATTTTCTGATGATGTAATACATCTCGTGTCCATCCCGGCGACCAGACACAACACACACACAAAAGTGATTAGAAGAAGAACGAAGAATTGAGGAGAATGGCCAACTGGGAGAAAAAATGAAGAATTACCACTAACCCAATGTAGAAATAAGTTCTACTGGATATTACCCTGTGACGATTGATACTACTAGAGGAATTCAAATTAGGGAACTTCTGTCACTATCATGAGCACAACTAAGAACTTGAGTTACAAAACTGTGAGGCTGGTGAACTCAACAAAATACGGCAATAATAAGATAAACGAAAGAAAAGTATGTATTTTCCAACTGTAAATATTCCGCCAGGCGCGTCTAACATCAAGAAAACCCACTGCATGATAATGATACATCTGATACTCGAATATCCATGAGTACCCCTGTCACTAACATCTAAATCCAACATGCTAAAACTCCAGAGTACAGAACAGAGTTCTCTGTTTTATCTCTGACACTCAGCTGAGAAACAAGGGTTCGAATGGAGGACCTTCATATTCCGCACCAGATCAATGCAATCAACTTCAGATACGACAAAGTAAAGAAGTGGTATGAGTATGGTATGACCGACCTCTATTTTCTCGACGGAAACCCCACCTCAGCTGATTAACACCACGGATGCAAGGAATTCTAGGTCGATGAAAAAAGTTAGCCCACACATACCGCACGAGTATACATGTAGATACCTTTCATGTATATGTGTGCACGAATGCTGGCACTGAGGTATGCATCAATATTAATTTCATGATGACGCATTACCAATCAAAAATCGTTGGGCTACTTATCTTTTACCTACCTATCATCCATCCTCCGCCTTCTCCTCATCATTCTCCTTCTCCTCTTCCTCTTCCTCCTCCTCCTTCTCCTCATTCTCTTCTTCCTCTTCCTCCCCCCCTCCCCTTTCCCCCTAGATTACAGGGCTTTGGTAACAGTTCTCTTCGATATATGAGAACACAGAACGTAATCGGGATAACGGGACATATTTTCTCTTAGCGTTGCTTGAATCTCCTCTATACTGTATGAACTACGTAATTATCTGACCTCGTCGTTTATGGCTGAAGTTGAGGTAACACACAGCCATATTGTCAGTCCTGAACTGCTTTTTGAAAAAAACAGAAGTCATGCCTCGATTATACATATGATATATACATTTATCGCAAAATTCTTTACTACCTAAGGAAACAATACATCCAGTATTGATCCCCAAGAATCATTGGCTAACAAGACTGATTATTCAGAATGCCCACAGTAACGTGTTACATGGTGGTGTAGCTGACACTCTTTGTCACATACGATAATCCTACTGGATACCTCAAGGTCGAAAAAGTGTGAAAAAACAAATAAGGGACTGTATTACTTGTCGTCATTATGATATGCGAGTATGTCAGTATCCTGGTCCACCTCCATATCCTTCTGAAAGAGTATGTCATGTCACTCCATTTGAGGTGACAGGTGTAGATTACACTGGACCAATAATTTTAACTAAAACAGTTGACAAAGTTTCTATCAAGGTGTACATCTGTTTGTTCACCTGTGCTACGACTTGAGCAGTACATCTAGAAGTAGCCACTGATATGTCTGCTAAAACCTTTATCAAATTATTTAGAAGGTTTACAACCAGAACGGCATGTCCCAGGCTGATGATATCAGACAATGCAACGATTTTTGTTGCTGGTGCTGCTTACATAAACAAGATTTTTGAGCAGCCTGAAGTACAACAGATGCTGAATCAACGCAATTGTTGTTGGAGATTCATTCCTCCTAAATCCCCATGGCACGGCGGATTTTACGAAAGAATGATAGGCATTGTGAAACGTTGTTTAATGAAGACTCTTCATCGTCAGAGAATCGACTTAGAAGAATTTCGTACAGTCGTAACTGAAATAGAAAATAGAGTCAACAACAGACCTTTAACGTATGTTACCGATGATCTGGACAATTTAGTAGTGCTAAGTCCATCTCATTTACTACATGGCAGAAGGCTCGAACCTGTTCCTCACATGAATGATAAAGAAATCATAGAGGATCCTACTTATTTCAAACCTGAGAAACTCAGACGTAAATTCAAACACCTTAATAAAGTGATTGAATGCTGGGAGAAAATTTGGTGAGAAGACTATCTCACCTCATTGAGAGAACACTTCTGTGGAGCTGGTGTTCCAGAAAATTATAAGTCCTTAAGACCTGGTGACATAGTGATTATTAACAATGATGGTCCGAGGTCCCAATGGCCTCTTGGAAAAATTGTGACCATATATCCTGATACCAATGGAATCATCAGGACAGTTGCTGTTTTGAGCAAAGGTGTAGTGAATAAGCGGACAATACATAAACTAGTGCCATTAGAATTACACAGTGTTGAAAACAAAAATAAAATTAGTGATTCTCCAGAAACCACACAGACTAAAGCTGTTCAGAAAAGACAAGCAGCAGTGATGGTGAGTGAGAAAATCAAATTAATGTTAAGTGATGAATAGTTCACCTTCAGTGAACCTCTGCTGCCCCCCAGTGTAGAGAAAATTCTCCAAGAGGGGGGTATCAGCCCTTTCAGCCCCTTCAACCTTTTCAAGGGCCCAACCCTTAGAAAGAGCCAGACACGTCTTGCCGGCTTCTTGGTCAACAACTTAATTAGTAACAGATGTACAGACCCAGGATGCGAGTAAGACACGTCATGGCTGACCAGTGTTGCAAAGATTTTGAGTTAATGATTGAAAATCGCTCTCTTACAGCAGTAGGAAAACTAAGGACATTCTACACTCACTTTATTATCATGTTCAAGATACATACACAGTCGCCTGAGCCTAGAGATAGCAAGAAATCAAGCAATCTGCATTGCTTTCTGTAGGTTTAGCAAGAGGGGAACTGTGCTTGGTCAGCAAACAGGGCGAACTGGGGCCAGCGAGAGAAGCAGGGGTCAGATTGAACTAAACAGCAGAAGAGAGAGGACTTTTGTGGCACGGGCTTTGACCTAACAAAGGAACATTTGTTGTGCATCTACGAACTCTTATCAATCTCCTCTAATGCCGGGAAATCGGATAAAAACTCTGTTCCAGTGCGTTTTAGTGATAATCATAAAATAACGGTACATTACAGAGAAGTGTGGGCAGCTTCTGGTGGTAACTACTGTAAAAAGACAAGGATTGAAGAACATATAGAGACAATCGTAAGTGTAACACCATCAGATTAGGACGGTGACTCATCAGCGACGTGCTTCAATCAAGACAGTGTTCTCCAGGTGTGAATTAAGGGTCCGATACAAATACCCAGGTAAGTCTGCTCAGACATTTAGATGTTCAAACAACTGCGCAGTTAGGAACACATTCATGATCTAGGCAGATTTATCATTCCCCCAGTCACACGTGGGCGTTCAGCCCAAAACCCATGAAGCAAAACAGATTGCTTGATTTCTTGCTATCTCTAGGCTCAGGCGACTGTGTATGTATCTTGAACATGATAATAAAGTGAGTGTAGAATGTCCTTAGTTTTCCTATTGCCATAAGAGAGTGATTTTCAATCATTAACTCACAATCTTTGCAACACTGGTCAGCCATGACGTGTCTTACTGGCATCCTGGGTCCGTACATCTGTTACTAATTAATTTGTTGACCAGGAAGCCGGCAAGACGTGTCTGGCCCTTTCTAAGGGCTGGCCCTTGAAAAGGTTGAAGGGGGCTGAAAGGGCTGATACCCCCCTCTCTTGGAGAATTTTCTCCACACACAGTATCATCAGCAAAGAGCAACTGTGACAACTCCCACTTTGTGTTAGATTCTTTACCTCTTACAATAATATATATATATATATATATATATATATATATATATATATATATAATATATACATGATATATATATATATATATATATATTATTGTAACCACGAACAAGTGATATTGATCAATAACAACATTGCGACTAGACTTGAACCCATGTTGTTTTGGCCTACCTCATGGTGAGCGAAAACCACATTATGCTCTAACCCACAGGACCACCAAATCCTACAAGAATCAAGCACCCAGCAGAGCTAGGTGTTTTACCGTGATCCGATGACATACGGTGGTGTGGGTGCCTCTGAGCTAATTTTATTCTACTCCCGTTTGGTGTACTATCCTCAACAAGCAGTATTTTATATTATTGTAACCACGAACAAGTGGTATTGATCAATAACAACACTGCATGCACACCATCGTATGTCCTCGGATCACGGTAAAACACCTAGCTCTTGTAGAATTTGGTGGTCATTTTGTTTTCGCTAACCCTGAGGCGGGCCAAAACAACATGGGTTTGAGTCCTTGGATAGTCGCAGTGTTATTGATATATATATATATATATATATATATATATATATATATATATATATATATATATATATATATATATATAAAGAGGAGAGTGAGTTGTCGTCTTATTCAAATGATATAAGTAGTGAAAGTGAAAATGAGAATATATATTTTACCAAAGCACAGAATTTTGATGCACGGTTTGAGGGGCGGAATTTTTATTTTCATTTCGGTTTCATTTTTACTATTTGAATCATTTGAAGAAACTGACAATTCCTTCCCATTCATCACTAAATAATGAATCAGACACTTCTTCATCTAAAATTCTATTTATGCCCTTATTTCCGGACATTTCATCAGAGAGAAACTGTAAAATACTCTTTCTGAAATCACTCTTTCAAGACTAACGCGCGCGCGCGCGCGTGTAGACTCTCCACACAATATGGCTGCTCAAAAGAATTGCAAATTAGTATTTTTAGACTTGGTTTAGTAAAATATAATAAAATATAATTCTGGAAGTAATATATGTATTTGTTATATATAATTGCGAATATAATTGTATGTAATGAAATTAAAAAATATATTTCCTTATAAAAATTTTTATAAATAATTTTTTATTTTAACATTTTTCAAAATGTTGCCCAAAACATTCAAATCCCTACCCCCCTCCTACCCTGTGGGGCTTACGCCCCTCGTTAGGAATCACAACAAAGTTAGAATCAATTAAGAATTCCTATTAGAAGTGAAGTTATGACTAAATTTAAATACAACATATATTTTTCCGTGGTAGACATGGAAAAATATATGCGGGATTTTTGTGAATTCTGCAAGATTCTCACTGCATCCTCGATGGCATACATGTGATCCTGTCTCAAGGAACCCGGAGGATGGTAAATTAGACACATATGCAACACATGGGTATCTTAATTGAGGAAACGTTTCGCCACACAGTGGCTTCATCAGTCCATACAAAGGAGAATCGTGAATAACAGGAGGAGTTTGAGGTGGTCAGTCCCTCAATCTTGAGTCGATGTTGTCAGTCCATCAATCTTGAATAGAATACAGCATATGTGCGTAGAGGAAGCTTATATACTGTAGACAGGAGAGGTGCAGCAGTTGTAGGAGGTGTCACATTTGTCCAATGTGGAAGTAGGTCGTGCCCAAGGAATAGGCAAGCGAAGAAATCCCTGTCCTTTGTATTGGACTGATGAAGCCACTGTGTGGCGAAACGTTTCCTCAATAAAGATACCCAAGTGTTGCATATGTGTCTAATTTATCAACTTGTCGGTTCTCTGAACCATTGTTTTGAACCCGGAGGATAATGGCTAACAAAGACAAAACATTACCAACAACTCCAGGATGACCTTGGCTCGTGAAAAACAAAATAAAGAGAAACAAATGATAAAAACGTGAGAAAATAGATGAATGTATTCACCTATCACTTTAAATTGTGCCTGACAAGAGCTACGTAGTGGACTTCAAAAATAATTTATTACTATGCAATACGTTCAACAATGTTATCATTTTCGGGATAAGTTAATGAGTGTGTTCCTAATGTTGTGTTTGGGAAGTGATGGGTGAGTGAGGAGGCAACGTCAACACAACACTGAAAAAATCCAAAGTGAGAATTTGATTGGTAATTTCCTCGTGCAATGGCCTTGAGTCGCAGCGCTGTAAATGAAGTCATCAAAGTTATTTTGGGAAAATAATTCTCTCTCTCTCTATTCTCTCTTCATCTACCTCCCTTCTCTCTTTTACTCCCCTTTCTCTTTCTTTCCCTTTTCTTCCTTCATTTTCCCTTTTTCCTTCCTTTCTCAACTTTTTCTCCCCTCTTCCTCTTCCTCCTCACATTTCTCTCGCTTTCTTCTTCTTTTTTATTTATACAATTGTTTTACTGGGGTCTACGAAGAGTTCATACCATAATTTACTAGCTAAGAGCTGTTACGTATCTTAGCTCATTTGAAAGCCTTTTTTTTTCTTTTCTTATGAGACATAAAAATAGGGAATAGGACGTAGTTGGGGCCATCTGTGGTCCAGCCATTTCATTTAGTCAGTTGACTTTATTTTATCGATGTCATTATGTTGTATGAACATGTTCCAGACTCGAGTCATTCTAGAAATGAATGATCTCAGGGTATAGTTATTTATTTTTTTTTTTTTTTTTTTTTGCTGCCCGACTTTTTGTATAGAAGCTGTCTTGATGTCTGCGAAGTGGAGCCAAATGTGGTACCTTGACAACATTAGCCATGCACACAACAATAGCCACCTACATCTCTCTGGTGTCCACACCGGGTCTACATGACACATGAGTCGTCTTGGTTCGCTGTTGTAGTTTACACATAAGTGTTTCATAAGGAACTATCAGAGAGTTTCTTGAAGTCTAGATAAATACAGTCCAATGAATCCATTTATTTCGTGGACCATTTCTCTTATTATTGTAATTGATTAATAGATTTGATATTCATGAATTGACAGGCCAGAACTTGAATTGTTTAATGGTTAGCAACTTTTTTATTCTTATAGTATTTTATTTCCTTTTCTCTAACGGCTGTCTCATAATTTTACAGTTGCAAGGAAAATTAGCCAATGGTTTGAAGGGTCTTCCCTGTCTTTTAAATATTGGCACAATGTTTGCCATCAGTCTGATAATTTACCCTCTTGTAGTTAAATCATTATGAAGTTCCCGAAGTGGAGAGCACAGTCTTTTAAAACCTAAGATTATATCCCATCAGGTCTTATTTCCTTTTTTTTGGGTATCCACAAGTAATTTCTTTACCTCGTATATGGTTATTTCAGTATCCTCCATTTCATCTATTTGGTATAAAAAATGACTTAAAATCTTTTCATTTTTTTAATTATTTAATTAATAACTAACACATTTCCTCTCCAACTTCAGTGAATCTGTTTTTGTCATTTATTCTTTCTATTATGTTTTTAATTTTTAGTTCACTTTTTATTCAAATAAAAAATTTGGCTTTCTTATCGACTATTCCTTTTTTAGTTTCTTTCTTCCTCTCTGACATTTTATATATTCGCTTCTGCCCGTAACCTTACAAATCCCATTTACGTAATAAGTTATGTTCGTCAGAGTCAAGATACAGCAGCGTACTGCTGACAGTAATTAAGACATAGATGCTGATCAAACTAATGTTGTGACAACACTTTGCTCTTTGAACATTATTATATTTAATGAAATGCTAAATCCATGTTGGTCAGAACAAAATAAGTAGAGGCTCGATCCCGGTTCTTGACCAGTCAAGGGAGTTGACGAAGCTCCACCTAGAGCGACAAGCATTCCCGTTAATTGCTTGATATGCACCTTTGTTTTTTTTCTGTATATGTTAGCTATATAAATTTATGAAGAACGAATATATAATCACAAATACGTCAGTTAAAGAAAATTCACAAATGCATTTGGTAATCAGGTGACCGGAAAAAAGAAATGGTTCCAATCGCCCACTCGTGGTGAGCGAATTATTAGTGTAATGTAAAAGATTTCCAGCTGCTGCCAAGAGTAATCAAGTAGTATTAGGGTCATGCACAGGCGAGACATCACAGTCCAGTTGGGCGAAGCGGCCTCCAGCTGCCTAATATTGGCTCTTGGTGTCGTGTGTGTGCTGTCTGTATTTACATTTACCGAGGTCGTCGTGTGTGTGTACTCACCTAATTGTGGTTGCAGGGGTCGAGACTCAGCTCCTGGCCCCGCCTCTTCGCTGTCCGCTACTGGGTCTTTGCTCTCCCTGCTCCATGAGCTTTATCATACTTCGTCTTAAAACTATGTATGGTTCCTGCCTCCACTATATCTTTCTCTAGACTATTGCACTTCCTGACTACTCTGTGGCTGAAGAAATGCTTCCTAGCATCCCTTTGACTCATCTGAGTCTTCAGCTTCCAGTTGTGTGTGTGTGTGTGTGTACTCACCTAGTTGTACTCACCTAGTTGTGGTTGCAGGGGTCGATTCATAGCTCCTGGCCCCGCCTCTTCACTGGCCTCTACTGGGTCACTCTCCCTGCGCTATGAGCTTTATCATACCTCTTCTTAAAGCTATGAATGGATCCTGCCTCCACTACATCGCTTCCCAAGCTATTCCACTTCCCGACCACTCTGTGACTGAAGAAATACTTCCTAACATCCCTGTGATTCATCTGAGTCTTCAACTTCCAACTGTGTCCCCATGGTGCTGTGTCCCATCTCTGGAACATTCTGTCTCTGTACACCTTGTCAATTCCTCTCAGTATTTTATATGTCGTTATCATGTCCCCCCCCTATCTCTCCTGTCCTCCAGTGTCGTCAGGTCGATTTCCCTTAACCTCTCCTCGTAGGCCATACCCCTTAGCTCCGGGACTAGTTTTGTTGCAAACCTTTGAACTATCTCTAGTTACTTTACGTGCTTGGCTAGGTGTGGGTTCCAAACTGGTGCTGCATACTCCAATATGGGCCTAACGTACACAGTGTACAGGGTCCTGAACGATTCCTTATTAAGATGTCGGAATGCTGTTCTTAGGTTTGCTAGGCGCCCGTATTCTGCAGCAGTTATTTGGTTGATGTGCGCCTCAGATGTGCCTGGTGTTATACTTACACCAAGATCTTCTTTCTTGATTGAGGTTTGTAGTCTCTGGCCCCCTAGACTGTTCTCCGTCTGCGGTCTTCTTTGCCCTTCCCCAATCTTCATGACTTTGCACTTGGTGGGGTTGAATTCCAGGAGCCAATTGCTGGACCAGTCTTGCAGCCTGTCCAGATTCCTTTGTAGTTCTGCCTGGTCCTCGTCCGATTGAATTCTTCTCATCAACTTCACATCATCTGCAAACAGGGACAATTCGGAGTCTATTCCTTCCGTCATTTCGTTCACAATTACCAGAAACAGCACCGGTCCTAGGACTGACCCCTGTGGAACCCCACTCGTCACACACGCCCACTCTGACACCTCGCCACGTACCATGACTCGCTGCTGTCTTCCTGACAGGTATTCCCTGATCCATTGGAGTGCCTTTCCTGTTATCCCTGCCTGGTCCTCCAGCTTTTGCACTAATCTCTTGTGTGGAACTGTGTCAAACGCCTTCTTACAGTCCAAGAAAATGCAATCTACCCACCCCTCTCTCTCTTGTCTTACTGCTGTCGACCTGTCATAGAACTCCAGTAGGTTTGTGACACAGGATTTCCCGTCCCTGAAACCGAATTGGCCGTCGTTGATAAGCTCATTCCTTTCTAGGTGTGCCACTACTCTTCTCCTGATAATCTTCTCCATGACTTTGCATACTATACATGTCAGTGACACTGGTCTGTAGTTTAGTGCTTCATGTCTGTCTCCTTTTTTAAAAATTGGGACTACATTTGCTGTCTTCCATACCTCAGGTAATCTCCCTGTTTCGATAGATGTGTTGAAAATTGTTGTTAGGGGTACACAAAGCGCCTCTGCTCCCTCTCTCAGGACCCATGGAGAGATGTCCGGCCCCATCGCCTTTGAGGTATCTAGCTCACTCAGCAGCCTCTTCACTTCTTCCTTGGTTGCATGTATTGTGTCCAGCACTTGGTGGTGTACCCCAACTCTCCGTCTTTCTGGGGGTCCCTTCTGTCTCCTCTGTGAACACTTCTTTGAATCTCATGTTGAGTTCCTCACATACTTCGCGGTCGTTTCTTGTGATCTCTCCTCCTTCCTTCCTTAGCCTGATCACCTGGTCCTTGACTGTTGTTGTCCTCCTGATGTGGCTGTACAACAGCTTTGGGTCAGATTTGGCTTTCGCTGCTATGTCATTTTCACATTGTCGTTGGGTCTCCCTTCTTACCTGTGCATATTCATTCCTGGCTCTACGACTTCTCTCATTATTTTCCTGGGTGCTTTGCCTTCTATACTTCTTCCATTCCCTAGCATACTTGGTTTTGGCCTCACTGCACCTTTGGGTGAACCATGGGCTCATCCTGGCTTTTTCATTATTCCTGTTACCCTTGGGTACAAACCTCTCCTCAGCTTCCTTGTAAATTGTTGTCACACATTCCATCATCCCGTGTGTGTGTGTGTGTGTGTGTACTCACCTAATTGTACTCACCTAATTGTGGTTGCAGGGGTCGAGACTCAGCTCCTGGCCCCGCCTCTTCGCTGTCCGCTACTGGGTCTCTGCTCTCCCTGCTCCATGAGCTTTATCATACCTCGTATTAAAACTATGTATGGTTCCTGCCTCCACTATATCTTTCTCTAGTCCATTCCACTTCCTGACTACTCTGTGGCTGAAGAAATACTTCCTAACATCCCTTTGACTCATCTGAGTCTTCAGCTTCCAGTTGTGTCCCCTTGTTTCTGTGTTCCCTCTCTGGAACATCCTGTCACTGTCTACCTTGTCGATTCCCCGCAGTATTTTGTATGTCGTTATCATGTCTCCTCTGACCCTTCTTTCCTCCAGTGTTGTTAGTCCTATTTCCCTCAACCTTTCTTCATAGGACAGACCCCTGAGTTGTGGAACTAACCTTGTCGCAAACCTTTGCACTTTCTCTAGTTTCTTTATGTGCTTGACCAGGTGTGGGTTCCAGACTGGTGCTGCATATTCTAGTATGGGCCTAACGTACACGGTGTACAGTGTCTTGAACGATTCCTTGTTAAGGTAACGGAACGCTAATCTTAGGTTTGCCAGTCGCTCATATGCTGTCGCAGTTATCTGGTTGATGTGTACCTCCGGAGACGTGCTTGGCGTTATACTCACCCCAAGGTCTTTCTCCTTTGCCGAGGTTTGTAGCCTTTGTCCGCCTAGCCTGTACTCTGTCAGCGGTGTGTGTATGTGTGTGTGTGTGTGTGTGTGTGTGTGTGCGTGTGTGTGTGTGTGTGCGTGTGCGCGTGCAGCCGGTGATCACGTGAGCAAGATATGTCCAAGGGTCAAGGTATGCTGACGACTGCAGACCTTTCTTAAGAACATAACGTCAGCATAGTGAGGGTAATAATGTTGTACTTGGACAAGGACTCTTCTACCTCATCTTGTTTATTACAATATTATTAGAAAATATGCTTCATGACGAGCTTTAACATTAGAAATGAAGATGTGATTGTAAGTCAGTTATGAATCCTATCTTAAAGTTATGAATCCTATCTTAAAGTTATGGAGCAGAGAAGACTATTGTAAGTCAGTGATGAATCTTATCTTAAAGTTATGGAGCAGAGAAGACTATTGTAAGTTAGTGATGAATCTTATCTTAAAGTTATGGAGCAGAGAAGACTATTGTAAGTTAGTGATGAATCTTATCTTAAAGTTATGGAGCAGAGAAGACTATTGTAAGTCAGTTATGAATCCTATCTTAAAGTTATGAATCCTATCTTAAAGTTATGGAGCAGAGAAGACTATTGTAAGTCAGTGATGAATCTTATCTTAAAGTTATGGAGCAGAGAAGACTATTGTAAGTCAGTGATGAATCTTATCTTAAAGTTATGGAGCAGAGAAGACTATTGGTCCAAACAATCCCTTAGGAAACTGAACTCCAGAGAGAGAGGAGAGATCCTCTCCTCGTTGCCAAATTAAAATTTAGGCTATCTTTCAAACACTTTTGGACGGGCGTACCTCGTAAATTGGCTTTATAGGCATAAAAGGCATATTAAAAATGACTGGCTAGGTTTTAGCTAGGTTTCAAGCAAGAAAGTAGATGCATTGGAATAAATTGGTAGTTCTGGGAGCAGTTCTTTAAAAAATATAACTCAATATGCAAGACAGATCATGTTATAATTATTATATTCAAAACCCATATGGGTAATACAGCAATCCATCGTCTTACTAACAGTATGTCACTTCCTAATGCAGTCAAATGGGTGACTGTTTATTTTCTAGTGCCTTCAATGGATCCCCTTTTTCTGTTCATGTATCAAAAAAAAATTCTTTATCTTTTATTTCATGTACTGGCATTTTGATTTGATATAATACTTTAATTATTAACTTGAAAATACCTGTTCTGATTTCTTTAAAGTTTTCAACTAGGGGAAAAGTTTCAGGCAACTATTGGTATATGCAAGTGCCTTCTGGTTTATTTTATATAAACCCTTCTTCATTTTGGTGTCTCCTACTAAGAAAGTGGATGAAATACGTGCTGGAGCGAGTAGGTCCCCAAAGGTTAATTTATTTTTATAATGGTGTTGTGTTTTTTCCTTTAAATAACTTTAGTATGTCTCTCTGAACGACTTCAGTCGTTCAGAGAGACATACTGATGTGATACTGTTCTATTAGTATGAACTGTGTACATACAAATTCGCTAATTAACTGATAGTTAATAAATTTGGAGTTGTTGAAGTCAGAGCAGTAACTGGAGAATGCCCATATATACATATATATATATATATATATATATATATATATATATATATATATATATATATATATATATATATATATATATATATATATATGGTGGGAGACGGCCGACTTGTTGAATATATATATATATATATATATATATATATATATATATATATATATATATATATATATATATATATATATATATCTCGGTTTTTGTACCATAACTGTCGAAAGCCTTTTTTTTTTACTGACATCAAACTTTGTACACTGGTGTATTCTGCTGGACAGAAACTTTCGAGTGTTACTGAAATATGTATGAGCTAATATAATAATTATTTTATTTTTGTTTTTCCTGTGATTTAATTTAAGGATTCCTCTTATGAGTAGCTTCAATCTTGAATGTCTGATACGTCTTAAAGTAAATAAACTAATAATTGTTGGACACGGTTGTGGTAGCTAAGGAATTCCTCTTCTGGTCGGTTTCAAACGTTTAACAAAGGTGCCTTTTTCTAAAGGACAGTTTCAAATTTATATCATGCATAGAGAAATATTTGGATTTAATTTCTGCTGTGTAGGTGCCAAGTTGAAAATTTTATTGTAGAAATTTTGAAATTTGAAATACCGTTGATATTTAAGTCCATTACAAACAAAGATGAGATTAATATGCACATCAAAATGCAACTACACATATAAGTATGGTAATGCAGAAAAAATGAAATGCAAATAATTATTATTTGGAAGCCATCAATAACAAAATAAATATAAATACAAAAATTCAAATATACACAAAATATGTCTTCAAAATACCGAACACATTTAAAAAAAAAAAAATAATAAAAACTTAAACTGATTGAAATATAGTTTTGAGTCAGAACACTCAGTGAAAAAATAATTTGTGAATACAACAATGAGATAACTCGAATAACAATCTTAACGAAAATAAAATTTTGAGAATTACTTGACTACTTAAACCACACACTCAGCCTAAATAAATAAAAATCTTATATATATTCTGCTTTATTAGAGACTATTTTTATCTCTCTTCCTCCTTCCTGTTAGTAGCTGTTTGGTAGCTCTCTTACTCCCTCCTGTTAGTAGCTGTTTGGTAGCTCTCTTCCTCCTTCCTGTTAGTAGCTGTTTTGTAGCTCTCTTGCTCCCTCCTGTTAGTAGCTGTTTGGTAGCTCTCTTGCTCCCTCCTGTTAGTAGCTGTTTGGAAGCTCTCTTCCTCCTTCCTATTAGTAGCTGTTTGGTAGCTCTCTTACTCCCTCCTGTTAGTAGCTGTTTGGTAGCTCTCTTCCTCCTTCCTGTTAGTAGCTGTTTGGTAGCTCTCTTACTCCTTCCTATTAGTAGCTGTTTGGTAGCTCTCTTACTCCTTCCTGTTAGTAGCTGTTTGGTAGCTCTCTTACTCCTTCCTGTTAGTAGCTGTTTGGTAGCTCTCTTACTCCTTCCTGTTAGTAGCTGTTTGGTAGCTCTCTTCCTCCTTCCTATTAGTAGCTGTTTGGTAGCTCTCTTCCTCCTTCCTGTTAGTAGCTGTTTGGTAGCTCTCTTCCTCCTTCCTGTTAGTAGCTGTTTGGTAGCTCTCTTACTCCCTCCTGTTAGTAGCTGTTTGGTAGCTCTCTTCCTCCTTCCTGTTAGTAGCTGTTTGGTAGCTCTCTTACTCCTTCCTGTTAGTAGCTGTTTGGTAGCTCTCTTACTCCTTCCTGTTAGTAGCTGTTTGGTAGCTCTCTTCCTCCTTCCTATTAGTAGCTGTTTGGTAGCTCTCTTCCTCCTTCCTGTTAGTAGCTGTTTGGTAGCTCTCTTCCTCCTTCCTGTTAGTAGCTGTTTGGTAGCTCTCTTACTCCCTCCTGTTAGTAGCTGTTTGGTAGCTCTCTTCCTCCTTCCTGTTAGTAGCTGTTTGGTAGCTCTCTTACTCCCTCCTGTTAGTAGCTGTTTGGTAGCTCTCTTACTCCTTCCTGTTAGTAGCTGTTTGGTAGCTCTCTTACTCCTTCCTGTTAGTAGCTGTTTGGTAGCTCTCTTCCTCCTTCCTGTTAGTAGCTGTTTGGTAGCTCTCTTATTCCTTCCTGTTAGTAGCTGTTTGGTAGCTCTCTTACTCCCTCCTGTTAGTAGCTGTTTGGTAGCTCTCTTACTCCTTCCTATTAGTAGCTGTTTGGTAGCTCTCTTACTCCTTCCTGTTAGTAGCTGTTTGGTAGCTCTCTTCCTCCTTCCTGTTAGTAGCTGTTTGGTAGCTCTCTTCCTCCTTCCTGTTAGTAGCTGTTTGGTAGCTCTCTTACTCCCTCCTGTTAGTAGCTGTTTGGTAGCTCTCTTATTCCTTCCTGTTAGTAGCTGTTTGGTAGCTCTCTTACTCCCTCCTGTTAGTAGCTGTTTGGTAGCTCTCTTACTCCTTCCTATTAGTAGCTGTTTGGTAGCTCTCTTACTCCTTCCTGTTAGTAGCTGTTTGGTAGCTCTCTTCCTCCTTCCTGTTAGTAGCTGTTTGGTAGCTCTCTTCCTCCTTCCTGTTAGTAGCTGTTTGGTAGCTCTCTTCCTCCTTCCTGTTAGTAGCTGTTTGGTAGCTCTCTTACTCCCTCCTGTTAGTAGCTGTTTGGTAGCTCTCTTCCTCCTTCCTGTTAGTAGCTGTTTGGTAGCTCTCTTCCTCCTTCCTGTTAGTAGCTGTTTGGTAGCTCTCTTACTCCCTCCTGTTAGTAGCTGTTTGGTAGCTCTCTTACTCCCTCCTGTTAGTAGCTGTTTGGTAGCTCTCTTACTCCCTCCTGTTAGTAGCTGTTTGGTAGCTCTCTTACTCCCTCCTGTTAGTAGCTGTTTGGTAGCTCTCTTACTCCCTCCTGTTAGTAGCTGTTTGGTAGCTCTCTTCCTCCTTCCTGTTAGTAGCTGTTTGGTAGCTCTCTTACTCCCTCCTGTTAGTAGCTGTTTGGTAGCTCTCTTCCTCCTTCCTGTTAGTAGCTGTTTGGTAGCTCTCTTACTCCCTCCTGTTAGTAGCTGTTTGGTAGCTCTCTTCCTCCTTCCTGTTAGTAGCTGTTTGGTAGCTCTCTTCCTCCTTCCTGTTAGTAGCTGTTTGGTAGCTCTCTTACTCCTTCCTGTTAGTAGCTGTTTGGTAGCTCTCTTACTCCTTCCTGTTAGTAGCTGTTTGGTAGCTCTCTTCCTCCTTCCTGTTAGTAGCTGTCTGATAGCTGTCCTACTCCTCCCTGTTACCAACTGTCTGATAGCTGTCCTACTCCTCCCTGTTACCAACTGTCTGATAGCTGTCCTACTCCTCCCTGTTACCAACTGTCTGATAGCTGTCCTACTCCTCCCTGTTACCAACTGTCTGATAGCTCTCCTACTCCTCCCTGTTACCAACTGTCTGATAGCTCTCCTACTCTAAGAGATGTTCTCACTTTCACCACTGCTGATTCATCTTTTTTAAATTTACCATAATTTTTTTTTTTTAAGTTTTTGGTGTTTGGATATGACTTCAAAAAACTCTGAAAGCGATAAATCCTTGTAATGATTTTTGACAGTCAGAATTTATTTAACTGCCTCCAGTCAATTCATTATGAATCCATTAGAGAGACAATATGTTCCACTGAAGCACTGGATCCTGGTGACATGTTCACGCTTCTCTTTAGTCATTCAGTTGAAAAAAAAAAATTTTGGCGTCCCTAACCTAATTTTTTGGACACTGGGACAAAACTCTGAATAAAAATTAAAACCGGGATTATTTGGGGCGAATGGGAAGCTTACTAATATAGAGGTACTTTACTATAACTTTCACGGAATATGCTTAAAGCTTAATCATAAAATAATATTAGTCCTCACTAGTGCAATTATTATTATAGTACACTAAATTGCGTATCACAAAAAAACAAAAATTGTTACTAATTACCTGGAGTTTACCTGGAGAGGGTTTCGGGGGTCAACGTCCCCGCGGCCATGTCTGAGACCAGACCTTATGGTGGATCAGGGTCTGATCAACCAGGCTGTTACTTTCGGCCGCACGCAAACTGACGTACGAACCGCAGCCCGGTTGGTCAGGTACTGACTTTAGGTGCCTGTCCAGTGCCTTCTTGAAGACAGCCAGGGGTCTATTGGTAATCCCCCTAATGTATGCTGGGAGGCAGTTGAACAGTCTTGGGCCCCGGACACTTATGGTGTTGTCTCTCAGTGTACTCGTGGCGCCCCTGCTTTTCATCGGGGGAATGTTGCATCTCCTGCCGAGTCTTTTGCTTTCATAGTAAGTGATTTTCGTGTGCAGGTTTGGTACCAATCCCTTCAGGATCTTTCAAGTGTATATTATCATGTATCTCTCTCGCCTGCGTTCTAGGGAATACAGATCAAGGACCTTCAACCGTTCCCAGTAATTTAGGTGCTTTATCGTACTTATGTGTGCTGTGAAAGTTCTTTGTAAACTCTCCAGGTCTGCAATGTCGCCTGCCTTGAAGGGGGCTGTTAGTGTTGAGCAGTATTCAAGCCTAGAGAGAACAAGTGATTTGAAGAGTGTCATCATGGGCTTGGCGTCCCTAGTTTTGAAGGTTCTCATTATCCATCCTATCATTTTCCTAGCCGATGAGGTAGATACATTGTTGTGGTCTTTAAAGCCGAGATCCTCTAACATTATCACTCCCAAGTCCTTCACATTTCTTTTTCGCTCTATTGTATGGTTAGAATTTGTCGTATACCTTGATACATTTTTTATTTCCTCAAGTTTTCCATATCTGAGTAGTTGAAATTTCTCCTCGTTGAACTTCATATTGTTTTGAGTGGCCCATTTGAAGATTTGGTTTATGTCCGCTTGGAGTTTTGCAGTGTCTTCAATGGAGGTCACTGCCATGGCAATCCGGGTGTCATCCGCAAAGGAAGACACGGGATAGACTCAGAAGTGTCTCTGTTCGCAGACGATGTGAAGTTAATGAGGAGAATTAAATCAGATGGGGATCAGGCAGGACTTCAAAGAGACCTGAACATGCTGGACACCTGGTCCAGCAACTGGCTTCTCGAATTTAACCCTGCCAAATGCAAAGTCATGAAGATCGGGGAAGGGCAAAGAAGACCGCAGACAGAATATAGGCTAGGTGGCGGAAGACTGCAAACCTCGCTCAAGAAGAAAGATCTTGGGGTGAGTATAACACCAAGCACGTCTCCGGAAGCACACATCCACCAGATAACTGCTGCAGCATACGGGCGACTGGCAAACCTGAGAATAGCGTTCCGATACCTTAGTAAGGAATCGTTCAAGACACTGTACACCGTGTACGTCAGGCCCATACTAGAGTATGCAGCATCAGTTTGGAACCCATACCTGGTCAAGCACGTCAAGAAATTAGAGAAAGTGCAAAGGTTTGAGACAAGGTTAGTTCCAGAGCTAAGGAGAATGTCCTACGAAGAAAGGTTAAGGGAAATCGGCCTGACACCACTGGAGGACAGGAGGGTTAGGGGAGACATGATAACGACATACAAAATACTGCGGGGAATAGACAAGGTGGATAGAGACAGGATATTCCAGAGAGGGGACACACAAACAAGGGGTCACAATTGGAAGTTGAAGACTCAGATGAGTCAAAGGGATGTTAGGAAGTATTTCTTCAGTCACAGAGTAGTCAGGAAGTGGAATAGTCTAGCAAGTGATGTAGTGGAGGCAGGAACCATACATAGCTTTAAGACGAGGTATGATAAAGCTCATGGAGCAGTGAGAGAAGGGACCCAGTAGCGATCAGTGAAGAGGCAGGGCCAGGAGCTGAGTTTCGACACCTGCAACTACAATTAGGTGAGTACACGGAGCTATAGCTTACATTTCTGTCTATGTCAGAAATGAGGATGAGGAATAGAATGGGAGCGAGTACTGTGCCTTGTGCTGTGCTACAAAACGGATACTTTGAAAAAACTCATCACAAAGTAGCCGAACATGCGATATAGAAGTTAACAAAGATGAACTTTAGCCAAGAAATCGGCAAATCATCGCGCAACACGAGGTCAAGAGCTCCACCAAGAATATCTTCATCTTTAATTATTCTGTCAACGCTTGTAAGATGTGTTATCTGTGGACCAGATAACACATCTTACATGAAGCTTTTTATTTTCAAGATGACGAGTATACTCTTGCAGCAGCTCTGGAGTCAGATACTGAGGTACATGTGACAGGTATACTCTTGCAGCAGCTCTGGAGTCAGATACTGAGGTACTTGTGACGAGTATACTCTTGCAGTAGCTCTGGAGTCAGATACTGAGGTACTTGTGACGAGTATACTCTTGCAGCAGCTCTGGAGTCAGATACTGAGGTACTTGTGACGAGTATACTCTTGCAGTAGCTCTGGAGTCAGATACTGAGGTACTTGTGACAGGTATACTCTTGCAGCAGCTCTGGAGTCAGATACTGAGGTACTTGTGACGAGTATACTCTTGCAGTAGCTCTGGAGTCAGATACTGAGGTACTTGTGACAGTATACTCTTGCAGAGCTCTGGAGTCAGATACTGAGGTACTTGTGACGAGTATACTCTTGCAGTAGCTCTGGAGTCAAATACTGAGGTACTTGTGACGAGTATACTCTTGCAGTAGCTCTGGAGTCAGATACTGAGGTACTTGTGACAGGTATACTCTTGCAGCAGCTCTGGAGTCAGATACTGAGGTACTTGTGACAGGTATACTCTTGCAGCAGCTCTGGAGTCAGATACTGAGGTACTTGTGACAGGTATACTCTTGCAGTAGCTCTGGAGTCAGATACTGAGGTACTTGTAAAACATTGAAGTTAGTCTACAAAAACATTATGAAAAATGACAATTGCTTCAGTTTACCCAAAACAAAAGGGTCCTTGATAGTATTTTCCGCAGGTATTGAGACAGTTGAAACAGTCCGACATATACTGAAAGTAGATGAAATGAAATCAGCAGCAAAGTACATCAAAGATGTATATCAAAGATGTACTTTGCTGTTACTTAAGATTTTTTTTTTTTGTTCTTCAGGAGTGCTTAAAACTTTCTCAATAGCAATATTCGGTTGCTGTTGTAATAGCAATATTTGGATACTGTTGTAATAGCAATATTTGGATGCTCAACTGCAGTATTAGAGTCAGAATATGTACTACTCAAAATATGTTTCTAATAGAAACATATTTTGAGTAGTACAAAACATCAGTATACTATTAATGTATCAGAGGCCAAATTGCAAATGTTATAAGTAAACTAGACTACATATAAATATAAGTTGCACCTCTTAAATAGCTTAAATTTTATTTACGTACTTCATTTACATCCATTATTTGCATACTACAGATAGGAAACTGTGATAGTGTATAAGAGACTTGTAGCTAGGATCACAGGTGGCAAATGTGAGGGTCAGGGAAGGCTGTCACTGTTGCTTTGTTTCATATCATTATTCTGTAATTAAGTCTGCATTTGAAGTAAATGAATGCAAAGAAAATTTGTGTCATGGAAAGTATATTTGGCTTATATAGAGTATATGACTAAACAATGAGATTATAGGCAAGCGTTTTGTAACATTGTTAATTACCATTTAAGCAAGAAACGGATGGAGAAATAAATTAAACCTCTTAAAAAAGTTAAGTATTATACTTAATTCAGCTACATGTCGCTACCCTTATACAAGAATGTGGTCTGCTATATCGGATCTAATACGGTTTTAGTTTGTTCCGTTTGTGAAAATTTGCTTGAAATTTTGCCATTATTTAAGTTATTCGTGAGTCGAGATCATTGCGAGTTAGTACTGAAAATTCTGACTCTAATACTGCAGTTGAGCATCCAAATATTGCTATTACAACAGCAACCGAATATTGCTATTACAACAGTATCCAAATATTGCTATTACAACATCCAAATATTGCTATTACAACAGCATCCAAATACTGCTATTACAACAGCATCCAAATACTGCTATTACAACAGCATTCAACTATTGCTATTACATCAGCATTCAAATATTGCTATTACAACAGCATCCAAATATTGCTATTACGACAGCATCCAACTATTGCTATTACAACAGCATCCAAATACTGCTATTACAACAGCATCCAACTATTGCTATTACAACAGCATCCAAATATTGCTATTACAACAGCAACTTGATACGTCTGGGAAGACTTGTTTATAGCAAAACTTTGCTACATTAAGCTCCTCAAAAAATTGACACTTGAACAAGAGGTGTGGAACAGTGTTGCAGGCAGGTGTATTGCATATCCAATTCACACTGAAGCATACCTTTCACTTACCAGTCTAACGTACTGTATATCCAGATTATTATTATTATAATCAAATAGAAGCGCTAAACCACAGGGGTTATACAGCATGTATATCCAGAGCCACCCAAAGTTCTCGCTGCAGTGACGTTACTTGGGAATTTGCTCCACTTAAGAACTCTTCTGCTAAACCAGTACTTCCCTACATTCTTTCTAAATGTAAATTTGTCCATCTTTAATCAATTGCTGCCACTTGTGTCGTGGTTCGATATTTTCAGCAAGTTATTTATATCCCTCAATTTATTCCCGTTCTCCTCTTGTACACTTTAATCATATCTCTCCTTAATTTTACATCTTTCTAAAGATATAAAATTCAGTGCCTTCAGCCTTTCGTCGTAGCAAAGGTTTCTGATACTTGGAATCAACTACGTTAGTTTTATATATTTTTTCAGGCGCCTTTATGGCTGTTTTTGTCATATAAATACCAGAACCGAGTTTTTAAAAAAAAAATATTTATAAAGCAAGTATTACCTTAGGAATTGTAGTACCTATACTTAGGAATTCTGTTAGTCATATTGGAAACACTTTTGAATTGTCTTGGAATTTAATTTCTACTAACCAGAACTCTTGAATCTATATCACATTAAGTTTGTTAAAAGATCTATATTTAGTTTAAAGGGCAATAGATGTTATATTTTGTTAGATCCTTAAATTTGTCAGCTTGGTTCGATTCCCGACAAGGGTGGAAACACTGGGCGTGTTTCTTTACATCTATTGTCTCTGTTCACCCATCAGTGAAATGGGTACCTGGGTGTTAGTCGACTGGTGTGGGTCGCATCCTGGGACAAAATTGGCCTAATTTGCCCGAAATGCTCTGCATAACAAGGGGCTTTCTATATAGTAGTATGTCACTGATGTCAGCTATGGTCTGTATACCTTGTACATGTACTTGTAGAACTAAAGATATTATATATTATTAATATTATCCACATCTCAAGACTATTCACTCTATCCAGGTCATTCTGAAGCTTTCTCGTTTCCTCATTAGAAATTAGTTGACGACCTTTTAATCATAAACAAATATGCTAATGTCACTGTTTAACCCCTCATATATAATGTTTATGTAGTGTAATAGGCACAAAACGTAGTGGCTACTACACTCCCCTTAAGATGCACCAGCCATTAAATACTGAAGCAGTATTATGAAAAGAAGTTTATTTAACTGGAATAAAAAATTATACAATATTTTAAGCAAAACAAGTAAATCTGCACCTACACACACGACAAAATTCTGACAATCACTTAACGGCTCCCCTTCGGAGATACATAATAATACTAAATAAAATAATAATTTGTCAAATTAGACAAAAATACGCAATAAATTGAAAGTCTACAGTATGATAACAGTTTAGACATTCCAGAGCACTATGCACCATAACACAACACTCAAAATAGTTCCTTATCTAATCTTCCTTTTCGAGAAGTCAAGAACTCTGCGTTAGAGCAGCGTATTAGTGATTAGAGACTGGTGAAAATTATTTATACGCAGAAGCGAAGACTTGAGTAAGACATTGTCAGTGTGATAATACCAAGACAAACAAGAAAATATGGAGTGAGCTCGGTCTAAAACAAGACAAGGTGAAGTGAGTTGATTCATCCAAGCCTGGTTGATCAGGTTCTGATCCAACATGAGGCCTGGTCACAGACCGGGCCGCAGGGGCGTTGACCCCTGGAACTCTCTCCAGGTATACTCCAGGTATCACAGTATCACATCCCAACTGATCACTAATTGAGCAATCCATCCACACTGATTGTAACACATTTTCTTACTAAATATTCAAGCCTAAGGCAGAAGAGGACGTTGGAAATGCTTTCTTACAAATAACTAACAAAAAAGGCACAATACCGTGACTGGAACAATACACACACAACCCGCACATATAAAAAAGAGAGGAGCTTACGACGCTGTTTCGGTCCAAGGACCGAAACGTCGTCGTAAGCTGCTCTCTTTTTTATATGTGCGGGTTGTGTGTGTTTTCTTACATCTGTGGCCCTTATTCACCTAGATTAAATATATACCTGCTAGGTACCTGGCGTCGACTACTATGGGTGACATCCTGGAGATAGCATATCTGAGACAGGGCAAGCCTTAAAATTAAGCTGAGGTAAGACAGCAGCACCTCTCAGTCTGTATATTCAACTAAAAAATAAAAATAAAAGTGCGAGGGTAGTGATTACAGTGGTGAAGGTGAAGACAGTGTTCTGTATCTTGTGACCGACTGGTCTTCTGAGTTTTGTTACCCTCTATTACGAACACAGGTAATGAATGGCCTGTAACCTGGTCGTAATGGTTTTTCTGGAGCAAAACAGACTCAGCAGTACTATTTAGCTTGCATTTCTTTCACCAGATACATATACAATTATGTACACATATGTACACTATGTACAGGAGTTGAATATAAGTGTACCACACGGTGACAAAGAATGGCAAAACAGAAGACAGAGAGAGAGAGAGCACCGTAATCAACCAGCTGCTAGGCAAGTCTGGCAAATGCTGACTGCGAGTGAAGCACGTCGCCTCAGCATTTGGAGAGCTCGCATGTGATTGAACCAAGGTACTGATTTAACGACGGGTACCCTAAAAAAATCGTTAAACCCTTAGCACCAGGTTCGCTGGTTGGGAGGCAGCCTATATGGGAGTGTGTACTTACGCCGAAAAATTGTAACATACTCTTTGCATGCCACACCCTCACTGATTTTAATTTATTTACAAAGCACTAGAACTGTTCGCTTATTCGGTGCTTTAAATATATTTCGTTTCAAATATTAAATTCATTCTGTCGTGACCAATTCACTCTATTACATAATTCATGATGACAAAGCAAGTAAAGTTAATCAAAGTACATTTCCATTCTGAATTCTGTATTCAAATTCATTCGTTGTCATCGGCCGTATTAGCAAATGTTGACAAAGAGGGAAAATATTTGGGTCATTTATGGCAAAAAAAAAAAAATGCTGCGTTCTTATTGAAATATTTTTTTCAAACAAAACTGTATATATTAGCAGTGTGCTGCTATCCTGTTCAATATAACAGTAACACAGTGGGAAATAAAACGAGCTGTTTCTGTGTCATATTTCGTCACACAGGATTGGATTCATACAAGTTCTTGAAATCTGTCAACTTGAACTGGCCGATGAGGAATACCGCCAGGCATTCCAGTACGGGTTCAACTACGGTGGCTTCAAATATTTCCTTCCAGCGTAGGTGCAGTTACTGTTACAAAATGCGACATCTATTAACATAGACATCTACCAGAGAATACTAGAAGGTCAACTTATTGATCCATTTCTAGAAACTAGCCTACTTGAAGGTCGTTCTGAGGGTCAACGCCCCCGCGGCATGAGTAATAATTCAAACCATTAAACCTGTACGATACTGGGCTTCTTATATAGCTTTGGGATTACATCTGCAGGCAGTAAAACCAACAAAAAATAAAGTTTGAGGACTTTAATAACAAAAATGTGTCAATGTTTAATAATATTTAGAGAAAAACGTAAACTTATTATTTATGGAGATAGGCTCCTACACAACGCTTGGTGTATAGCTTCAATATATTATTTATAGTAGAAGTACTCGGTACATTTAACTGTGCCATCAGCACTGTACACAGGAACTCTCAAAGAAACTGTATCATTTGGTTCGTCACTATTAGAAGAGTAATGAATGAGTGTATGTGTGTGTGTGCGTATGCTCGGCTAGACTCTACTTTGAACGTGACTGACAAAGGTCTCTAGATAAGATTACTTCTGACCCAGTAAAACGATCAATATGCCAAACAGCAACATGCGCGGAGCAGCCGTCAGCAGCGAAACTTCCAAACCCCGACTGCGACATAGGTCTAACAAATACAGAGATGAATTTCAAGTATAGGTTTGACAAATTCATTTGGAAGCTTTAAGAACTGATAAACTTCCAAAATATGTCAGACAAATACACTAGCAATCTTCTGTCGTAGGCCTGACATAAATAGGCAAGTTTCATGCAGAATAATAATAATAATATTTTTATTTCTACAAGTACATGTACAAGGTATGCAGACCATAGCTGACATCAATCGTTATGCAGAGCATTTCGGGCAAATTAGGTCAGTTTTGTCCCAGGATGCGACCCACACCAGTCGACTAACTCCCAGGTACCCATTTTACTGATGGGTGAATATGGACAACCGGTGTAAGGAAACACGTCCAATGTGTCTACCCTGGCCGTGTGAAGCGAGAGCTTCAGCCACCAGGCCCCGTGGCCTGGTGGCTGATCAATCATTGATGGAATCACTGACAAAGACACGATACAAGAGTTACTTTTCTGCCTCCGACAGTTTATTGTTACCACAGTAAGGTGCAAAGCTGTCAGAACTTTGGGGTCCAGTCCCTGGACCCATTATATGCCTCTAATCTTTGGACCACCGCCCTCAGGATGGGTAAGGGGCACATAATAAATTTATTAAACTAACTAAACTGGCGAAGTAATCGTCATCAGTGACAAACTACAAACGTAGGTGTGACAAATAATAGTGATAATACCTTGATAATGAGAGGCTCTCCCTCGCAAGAGCAAACAAAAACTTGTGTAGACTCTTTTATTCACAAGTAATAACTACATTTCACTGTCCTGGATATATTGATTGTCTCAATTTATCTAGGACAGCTTCGTTCCTCTCCCTTCCTGAGCCTAGCCAAGCTCTTTTTTAGCAATGCCACAAACTCTTTTTTTGCATCATTAATCATTGCCCAGCTAAACTGGTTCCGCCTGTCTGCTCGATATCCCCCCCCTCCCTTGTCACCACCCACTGCCTAGTCACCAGCACCCACTGAATACTGAATACCACCCACTGTGCAGTCACTATTTTCCACTGTATACACCATCACCACCCAATGTGCAGTCACCACTACAAACTGCGTAATCTCCATCACTACTTACTGCAAAGTCACTAGCACCCACTGCGTAGTTAAAGTCACTAGCACCCACTGCGTAGTCATCGCCACCACCCACTGCGTAGTCATCGCCACCACCCACTGCGTAGTCATCGTCACCACCCACTGCGTAGTTATCGCCACCACCCACTGCGTAGTCATCGCCACCACCCACTGCGTAGTCATCGTCACCACCCACTGCGTAGTCATCGTCACCACCCACCCCCCCCCCCCCCCCCCCCCCCCCCCCCCCCCCCCCCCCCCCCCCCCCCCCCCCCCCCCCCCCCCCCCCCCCCCCCCCCCCCCCCCCCCCCCCCCCCCCCCCCCCCCCCCCCCCCCCCCTTTTTTTTTTTTTTTTTTTTTTTTTTTTTTTTTTTTTTTTTTTTTTTCGTTTTGCATCATTAATCATTGCCCAGCTAAACTGGTTCCGCCTGTCTGCTCGATATCCCCCCTCCCTTGTCACCACCCACTGCCTAGTCACCAGCACCCACTGAATACTGAATACCACCCACTGGCAGTCACATTTCCACTGTATACACCATCACCACCCAATGGTAGTCACCACTCACAACTGCGTAATCTCCATCACACCACTGCAAGTCACCACACCCACTGCGTAGTTAAGCACACACCCACTGCGTAGTCATCGCCACCACCCACTGCGTAGTCATCGCCACCACCCACTGCGTAGTTATCGCCACCACCCACTGCGTAGTCATCGCCACCACCCACTGCGTAGTTATCGTCACCACCCACTGCGTAGTTATCGTCACCACCCACTGCGTAGTTATCGTCACCACCCACTGCTGCGCGATAACCTTTCTTCCTCAAAGCTTTATCTAACATGTTACATTTAAAGACACAAGAGCCAGCACTTAGGACATTATTACGTGAACTTATGGGTCCTGGGACTTTGTTAACTTCATACATGGGTCTTGAAAAAACTTAGGTTTAATATATCGTTAGATCTGGTGAGCTGAACAGTTGTGATATCACCAGATGGAGTCATTTCTACCACACTGGCACACATGCTTCTCGAACACGCATAGCGCCGCTTACCTCCAGACACAACTATCAGGTGAAGCAGTGCAGTAGGTCTTCTGGCCTAAGGTAGGCAGACTTTGCTCAGATATATGGCCAATATATTTTAAAGTTACCTAGTTCATTTGACCTCACTATCTCCAGCTAACCTGGTATGTATTATCCCTGTATAAACCTGTTTTCTCAAGCCTCAAGTATAGAGCGAACAAGGCCCCAAAACCAAAACTTTTCCATTATAAAATATCCTCAGTATCTGCTCATGTGTATATAACCACAACTTGTTTGCATTATATACCAGGTGGTCAGCCTGACCTGACTGCTGCAACAACCTAGTCTCTCTTTACTCACTCGCATGTTGGTTTTATATACTGTACTTCTTGTAACCTTTGTATCACAAGAGTGAATAAGGTCCCAGGACCGAAACGTTTCCTAATAAATACCTTCAGTCTTTTTATGTGTCATTACGTACATATCACTCACGAATGGGTCTTTATCAAGCATCAAGAACAACGAGAAAGAAAACAGGTTGTCTAGGGTATCTGAGGTGTGTAATCTGGTGTAGCTTCGTTGAATATGTGAGCGAGAACCACTGGCCCAGTTGACTATATTCAAAGCTTTACGTTTGCAATAGTTTTTCTTTTATTCTTTTGTATCATTTAAACTGACCAAGGTTCCAAGACAGAAATTTATCCAGTAAAGACGTTCTAAGTGCACTTGCGTCATTCATAGTGTGAGTAGTGTTATAACTTCCGACAATAATCTAAATACTACTGAATTAACTTATTGGGTGGAAATATGATGATAATGATTCATTCCCTAATTTAAAGACAGGAATCATGTTAGCCATCTTACATCTTCGGCACTGCACAAGTTTGGAGTTGTATATTAAAAACATTAGTGGTTCCTTGTTGCACTCATTAAGAACCCTTGAAAAAACGGTCGTCGCGGCCTGGGGATTTATTTGACCGAAATCGGTCAGTTTGTTTAACAACCATAGCCTAGTGACTGACAGTACATAATTTGTTTAACAACCATAGCCTAGTGACTGACAGTACATAATTTGTTAAACAACCATATACTAGTAATTGACAGTACATAATTTGTTTAACAACCATAGCCTAGTGACTGACAGTACAAAATTTGTTTAACAACCATAGCCTAGTGACTGACAGTACATAAATTGTTTAACAACCATAGACTAGTGACTGACAGTACATAATTTGTTAAACAACCATATACTAGTAATTGACAGTACATAATTTGTTTAACAACCATAGCCTAGTGACTGACAGTACAAAATTTGTTTAACAACCATAGCCTAGTGACTGACAGTACATAAATTGTTTAACAACCATAGACTAGTGACTGACAGTACATAATTTAACAATCATAGCCTAGTGACTGACAATACATAATTTAACAATCATAGCCTAGTGACTGACACTACATAATTTAACAATCATAGCCTAGTGACTGACAGTACATAATTTGTTTTCTTCAGGTCAACTAAAAAAATCAGTTACTTGGATATCGTTGTGTCTTTTTGTGTGAAGACAAAGAAAATAACTTAAAAATCAATTGCATTCCTTTCACAATGTTCGTAGGCTGCCCAGAGTGGATCAAACTTTTATCTTCGATTTATATACGAGGCAAAAAACTCCATGATTTATCTTTCCTTCCTTTGCAACTTTTATTTCAAAGTCTCGTTTAGCTTCTCTTATCCCATAAATTGCTTCATGAGGTAACATTCCTTAATGCGTCTATAATTTCCCTTCTCCCCTAAGATAATTTCTATTTTTTTCTTCTATAAGAAATACATGTTCCTTGGGCAACATGATGAGAATTTAGAAAGGTTTCTTCGTCGCCGAAGTCAATACATGACAGCTGTTCTCTAAGAAAGACCATTGCTCTGTGCCCAACGAGAATATGGATCTTTATTGTATTATTCTTACTGTCATACTTCCATTCCTTAGCCTAATAAACAAGCGTTTGTTAGGCAGTTGTAGTTTAAATCCAAACCTTCTCATATATGTGTCCAACCTATTTTTAAAGTTACTCTTCAACAACTCGCTTCGGATGCTCTCTAAGCTGTAATTGTTCCATGTATTTGAGAAAGCCCAGTCGTAGGGAAAAATTAGTAATAAATGAAGAAGATATCTATATCATGATAAAGTAAATACACACATCCACAAATGATGTCTTGAGTCTAAGAATCTTAGCTGGAGGTATAACTGTAGGGTGTTTCGGGGGTCAACGCCCCCTAGGCCCGGTCCATCACCAAGCTCTCTTGATCACGATTTTTTGGCGGAATAATTATGGGTCAGTGAAACTATTTGTAAAACCCAGTAGGAAATTGGAAAAGGTAAATTGACTTCATTGCCGGATTCAGTTCCACACTACTGACTGCCACAAGCAACAACCCTCCGAGCAGTTCCTACCATTAATTACTGCCAAACCATTCCGTAATCACCACCTACTGCAGTTACCACAACCCCACTGCGGAGTGCTTTCCTCGGTTTCGTCATAAAGCCTATAAAATTATTTCATCACTAGCGGTTCACAAAATAAATAAAATAATAATTAGAAGACAAAGCGAGCCGGAGGCTCAGTCCTGCCATGAAGCAAAAGTGTCCAGCTAAGCTTATGAGGTTGAGCGACCCTGACGAGTCTGAGGATCACTGAGGATCAAATGTCAAACCGGGATTAATGAGAGGGACTTAACCACGTATCCTAGAGAGAGAGAAAGAGAGAGAGAGGATGGCAGGGCAGAAGAGCAGGAAGAACGACAAAGGATGAGTAAACAGGGATGGAGGAAAAACCGGGAGAGGAAGTAAAGATAAAAGGAAGAAAGACTAGGAAAGGATGTAAAGGGGACAGTGAAAAATCGCTAAACGAGTGAATAAAAAGGGGAACCAGGGGCAAAGATTGAATGAAATGAGATCCTTTATTGACGTTTCGTCAACGCAGTTAACTTTTTTTCAAAACACTTAAAAGGCCCACTGCCTGGACGGAACTTTGTCCGTAAAGGATCTCGTTATACTGCATCTGTGTTTCTGTATATCTCCAGGGAGTAAACTGAGGAGGAAACGCAGGAAGAAAGAGTAAAGACAATATTGGGAGAGAGTAAAGGAGTAACAAAGGTCATTATTATTATAATCATAAGTAAGCGCTAAACCCGCAAGGGTCATACAGCGGAGTAACAAAGAAGAGAGGGAGGTTCGTTTGGATAAAGATGAAGGCAAAGATGGCAATAGTTTGATTAATATATATAAAACTAAAACAGACGGGTAGGCTATGCAGGATGTGGGGCCTCACTGTTATGTACAAGGCCAACATTGTCAAAGAACCACACTTGGCTCCACTTCGAGGACAGCGAGAAGCAAGCTTCTATACCACAAGACGGGCAGGAAGCAGCAGCTTCACTCTGGCTGTACCCTTCTCCAGAACTTCACTTCACCTGAGATCATTTATCCCCAGGATGACTCCAGTCTGGAATACATTCGTACAGCATTATGATGTCAACGGGATAAAGTCAGTTGATCCATTGAAAATGCTGGCCCACAGATGGCTCCAACTTCATCCTGTTCCCTACTTGTATGTTTCCTAACAATAAAAATGCTTTCAAATGAGCTGATGTAGGTAACAGCTCTTAGCTTGTCAATAAAGTTAGGAATCCTTAACTTATCAATAGCTTGTCAATAAAGTTAGGGATCCTTAGCCTAACTTTGTCAAACCCTGTGGAAAAAAAAATAAAGCTCAGGTGGCAGGAATAGAGCAGGAGGCCTCAAGCTTTATTAGAAGCTGAAAGATGAAACTGGTGAAACATACTCTCACTCAAATATAGTATTAGACCTGGACAAGGGTCTAATATCACAACTGATGTTAAAAAAAAAAAACCCGATAAAGTTGTATCCAGCAGATCACTTGTTGAGAGACATATTATCGAATCAAGTTTCATAAAAATAGTATTGATTTTAATAAGAATATTAGTCCAGAGTCATATAAATTAGATTCATTTATAATTAACAGAATTTGTGAGGAATTTAAGCTATGCATGACATGTCTGTCATAAATTTCACATGACATGTGACCTGACAAAATCCTCACTTCTTTCCCACACTCAGCATGTTCAGTCATGTGTAAGGTATACGTGAGGTGACATACTTACACCTGACTGAGCATGTGTAATGTGTAAAGTATACGTGAGGTGACATACTTACACCTGACTGAGCATGTGTAATGTGTAAAGTATACGTGAGGTGACATATACTTACACCTGACTGAGCACATGTAATGTGTAAAGTATACGTGAGGTGACATATACTTACACCTGACTGAGCACATGTAATGTGCAAAGTATACGTGAGGTGACCTATACTTACATCTGACTGAGCATGTGTAATGTGTAAAGTATACGTGAGGAGACATCTCAGCCTTTTAAGCTTTCTGGTGTCCTGTTATTTTTACAGTTCCTTGATAATGTTAGAAATCACGAAAGTGCTCAGAAATTCACTATATTTTTTCTCAGTGGATATTTTGTATATTGTGATATCACGTGTTGACTGTGATCATGCCGCCGTGCGAAGATGAACCGCAGTCGCCGATACGATAACACAAACTAAAGCTTCACGAACTAGCAAGATGACTTCTCCAACACAATTTTCAATTTTGACTTAGTCATGATTAGTCCTGATTTTGGGTAATAAAACTGAAATTCATAATATATTTTGCTTTTATGTTGTGGTTAACATAAAATATAGAACAAAATTGTATGATTTTCCTTCAAATCGCAACTGCCAAAATAAGAAGCCTCGTAAATTATTTATTTTGCTTATGTATTTTTTTGAACATAAAATAAGCATGCATAATAAAAATTCCCAAAATGCCGAGTACCAACTCAAGTCCTGACCTTCATTTTTATTATAATTAAAGTAAAGAGAAACCGCTTTTTATCATAACTTTCCAAGATGTGTTATGGATAGCAACTGCACAACACAGCTTGACAGGTATGTGCCAGTGGTATGGCAGGTATGTGCCAGTGGTATGGCAGGTATGTGCCAGTGGTATGGCAGGTATGTGCCAGTGGTATGACAGGTATGTGCCAGTGGTATGACAGGTATGTGCCAGTAGTATGGCAGGTATGTGCCAGTGGTATGGCAGGTATGTGCCAGTTGTATGGCAGGTATGTGCCAGTGGTATGGCAGGTATGTGCCAGTGGTATGGCAGGTATGTGCCAGTGGTATGACAGGAATGTGCCAGTGGTATGGCAGGTATGTGCCAGTGGTATGTCAGGTATGTGCCAGTGGTATGACAGGTATGTGCCAGTGGTATGGCAGGTATGTGCCAGTGGTATATCAGGTATGTGCCAGTGGTATGGCAGGTATGTGCCAGTGGTATGGCAGGTATGTGCCAGTGGTATGGTAGGTATGTGCCAGTGGTATGGCAGGTATGTGCCAGTGGTATGGCAGGTATGTGCCAGTGGTATGGCAGGTATGTGCCAGTGGTATGGCAGGTATGTGCCAGTGGTATGGCAGGTATGTGCCAGTGGTATGGCAGGTATGTGCCAGTGGTATGGCAGTTATTTGCCAGTGGTGAGATGAACATGAAGACGAGGGAAGTACTATAACGCAGTGTGTTGGAGTGAGGGAGGGGGCATGTGAAGTGCGGGAAGGAGAGTGTGGAGTGCGGGAGGGGGCGTGTGGAGTGCGGGAGGGGGCGTGTTGAGTGCGGGAGGGGCGTGTGGAGTGCGGGAGGGAGTGTGTGTAGTGCGGGAGTGTGTGGAGTGCGGGAGGGAGCGTGTGAGGTGCGGGAGGGAGCGTGTGGAGTGCGGGAGGGGGCGTGTGGTGTGCGGGAGGGAGAGTGTGTGGAGTGCGGGAGGGAGCGTGTGGGGAGCGGAAGGGAGCGTGTGGAGTGCGGGAGGGAGCGTGTAAGGTGCGGGAGGGAGCGTGTGGAGTGCGGGAGAGAGCGTGTGGAGTGCGGGAGGAGGCGTGTGGAGGAGGAGGAGTATGACTCAGTAAGTTGATCACAAGGTAGCCTGTTCCACCACCACCCTCACTGTGTATCACCACCCTCACTGTGTATCACCACCCTCACTGTGTATCACCACCCTCACTGTGTATCACCACCCTCACTGTGTATCACCACCATCACTGTGTATCACCACCCTCACTGTGTATCACCACCCTCACTGTGTATCACCACCCTCACTGTGTATCACCACCCTCACTGTGTATCACCACCTTCACTGTGTATCACCACCTCACTGTGTATCACCACTCTCACTGTGTATCACCACTCTCACTGTGTATCACCACCCTCACTGTGTATCACCACCCTCACTGTGTATCACCACTCTCACTGTATCACCACCCTCACTGTGTATCACCACCCTCACTGTGTATCACCACTTCTCCCCTTGTGTATCACCACCCTCACTGTGTATCACACCTACTGTATCACCACCTCACTTGTATCACCACCCTCACTGTGTATCACTCACCCTCACTGTGTATCACACCCTCACTGTGTATCACCACCCTCACTGTGTATCACACCTCACTGTGTATCACCACCCTCACTGTGTATCATCACCCTCACTTGTATCACCACCCTCACTGTGTATCACCACCCTCACTGTGTATCACACCTCACTGTGTATCACCACCTCACTGTGTATCACACCTCACTGTGTATCACCACCCTCACTGTGTATCACCACCCTCACTTGTATCACCCCCCCACTGTGTATCACACCCTCACTGTGTATCACACCCTCACTGTGTATCATCACCCTCACTGTGTATCACCACCCTCACTGTGTATCACACCCTCACTGTGTATCACCACCCTCACTGTGTATCACCACCCTCACTGTGTAATCCACCCTCACTTGTATCACCACCTCACTGTGTATCACCACCCTCACTGTGTATCACACTCACTTTTCACTTGTATCACCACCCTCACTGTGTATCACCACCCTCACTTGTATATCACACACCTACTGTGTATCACCACCCTTCACTGTGTATCACACCACTCACTCTGTGTATCACCACCTTCACTGTGTATCACCACTCTCACTGTGTATCACCACCCTCACTGTGTATCACCACTCTCACTGTGTATCACCACCCTCACTGTGTATCACCACCCTCACTGTGTATCACCACCCTCACTGTGTATCACCACCCTCACTGTGTATCACCACCCTCACTGTGTATCACCACCTCCTGTGTATCACCACCCTCACTTGTATCACCACCCTCACTGTGTATCACCACCCTCACTGTGATCATCACCACTCACTGTATCACCACCCTCACTGTGTATCACACTCTCACTGTGTATCACCACTCTCACTGTGTATCACCACCCTCACTATCACCACCCTCACTGTGTATCACAACCCTCACTGTGTATCACCACCCTCACTGTGTATCACCACCCTCACTGTGTATCACCACCCTCACTGTGCATCACCACCCACACTGTGTATCACCACCCTCACTGTGCATCACCACTCTCACTGTGCATCACCACTCTCACTGTGTATCACCACCCTTACTGTGTATCACCACTCTCACTGTGTATCACCACTCTCATTGTGTATCACCACCCTCACTGTGTATCACCACCCTCACTATGCATCACTACCCTCACTGTGTATCACCACCCTCACTGTGTATCACCACCCTCACTGTGTATCATCACCCTCACTGTGCATCACCACCCTCACTGTGCATCACCACCCTCACTGTGTATCAACACTCTCACTGTGTATCACCACCCTCACTGTGTATCAACACTCTCACTGTGTATCACCACCCTTACTGTGTATCACCACCCTCACTATGCATCACTACCCTCACTGTGTATCACCACCCTCACTGTGTATCACCACCCTCACTGTGTATCACCACCCTCACTGTGCATCACCACCCTCACTGTGTATCACCACCCTCACTGTGTATCAACACTCTCACTGTGTATCACCACCCTCACGGTGTATCAACACTCTCACTGTGTATCACCACCCTCACTGTGTATCACCACCCTCACTGTGTATCACCACCCTCACTGTGTATTACCACCCTCACTGTGTATCACCACCTTCACTGTGTATCACCACCCTCACTGTGTATCACCACTCTCACTGTGTATTACCACCCTCACTGTGTATCACCACCTTCACTGTGTATCACCAGCTTCACTGTGTATCACCACTCTCACTGTGTATCCCCATCCTCACTGTGTATCACCACCTTCACTGTGTATCATCACCCTCACTGTGTATCACCACCCTCACTGTGTATCACCACCCTCAATGTGTAATACCACCGTCACTGTGTATCACCACCTTCACTGTGTATCACCACTCTCACTGTGTATCACCACCCTCACTGTGTATCACCCCCCTCACTGTGTATCACCACCCTCACTGTATCACCACTCTCACTGTGTATCACCACCCTCACTGTGTATCCCCCCTCACCTTGTATCACAACCCTCACTGTGTATCACCACCCTCACTGTGTATCACCCCCCTCACTGTGTATCACCACCCTCACTGTATCACCACTCACTGTGTTCACCACCCTCACTGTGTATCCCCCTCACCTTGTTCACCACCTCACTGTGTATCACCACCCTCACTGTGTATCACCCCCCTCACTGTGTATCACCACCCTCACTGTATCACCACTCTCACTGTGTATCACCACTCTCACTGTGTATCACCACCCTCACCTTGTATCACAACCTTCACTGTATATCACCACCCTCACTGTATCACCACTCTCACTGTATCACCACCCTCACTGTGTATCACCACCCTCACTGTGTATCACCACCCTTACTGTGTATCACCACCCTTACTGTGTATCACCACCCTTACTGTGTATCACCACCCTCACTGTGTATCACCACACTCACTGTGTATCACCACATTCATTGTGTATCACCACCCTCACTGTGTATCATCAGCCTCAGTGTATCACCACCCTTACTGTGTATCACCACCCTTACTGTGTATCACCACCCTTACTGTGTATCACCACCCTTACTGTGTATCACTACCCTTACTGTGTATCACCACCCTTACTGTGTATCATCACCCTCACTGTGTATCATCACCCTCACTGTGTATCATCAGCCTCACTGTGTATCACCACCCTCACTATGTATCACCACCCTCACTGTGTATCACCACCCTCACTGTGTATCACCACCCTCACTGTATCACCACCCTCACTGTGTATCACCACCCTCACTGTGCATCACTACCCTCATTGTGTAACACCACCCTCACTATGTATCACCACCCTCACTGTGTATTACCACCCACACTGTGTATCACCACCCTAACTGTGTATCACCACCCTCACTGTGTATCACCACCCTCACTGTGTATCACCACCCTCACTGTGTATCACCACCCTCACTGTGTATCACCACCCTCACTGTGTATCACTACCCTCACTGTGTATCACCACCCTCACTGTGTATCACCACCCTCACTGTGTATCACCACCCTCACTGTGTATCACCACCCTCACTGTGTATCACCACCCTCACTGTGTATCACCACCCTCACTGTGTATCATTACCCTCATTGTGTATCACCACCCTCACTGTGTATCACCACCCTCACTGTGTATCACCACCCTCACTGTGTATCACCACCCTCACTGTGTATCACCACCCTCACTGTGTATCACCACCCTCATTGTGTATCACCACTCTCACTGTGTATCACCACCCTCACTGTGTATCACCACCCTCACTGTGTATCACCACCCTCACTGTGTATCACCACCCTCACTGTGTATCACCAACCACTCGTGAATACCCAACCTGATTCACTTCGCAAAAGGTGCATTTTTTCGCATAATATAAACATTTTAAAATATTTATTATTTCCTTCCAGATTTTACTATAAGGATTTATGTATGAGGAATAATATAAAATGTTAGATAAATACTTCAAGAACTCATAAAAACAATACACAAGAATTATTGCTGGGTTAATAAATACTGGGATACCTCTCTCGGATCGCTCAGTGACTGAAATATATCTAGTTTTAGATGGTAGTCACTTACTGCAGACAGTTGTTTGACTTCAACCATCCACGTTTGGAGCTACGTATATGTGAGCTCTCCTGGTATACTCCAGGCAGTTACATATTTTATACACTCTGTAACATTATGGTGATGGATAAATCAGCACAGCTTTGACAAAGGGAGCTGAGCAGAGATGAAAAGCCCAGAAGTGTACGTCCAGTTATATATTTTTTGATGCTGATATGGAAACCGCCACTACCCAGGCAACATTTTAGGCTAACAGAAGCAATAAAAAAAAGACTAATAGAAACTCTGTGTGATATGATGCCTATGACTGGCATACATATAAAGCAGGCTGAGACAGACATAGACATACTGTCTCAACAGCTCTTGTCATGGCAGAGACAGAGGACCTGCCAGTTGCTGGGTCAGACACTGACTTACTGGTTATGCTGGTGGCTAAAGCAACCAAGATACAGACATGTAACGACGCAGCAACATCAAAAAACTGTACAACATACGTCAAATTCAGGATGTCATTGGAAATGCCAACAAGCATTTAATGTTTTTTACATGGAGTGACTAGCTGTGATAAAATGTGTGTAACATGGTCAGAGCGAGCGCAAAGCTTTTAACACACAAAACGACTTTCACATGCTGGTCACGTTCACAAAGGCTGGAAGCACTCTTGATGAGGTAAAGTATGCAGGAGAAAAATAAATTCTTAAACAGCATTGCGATGGCATCTTTAAAATGCTCTAGGAATATCGCCAGTTGTATTCAAATGGGAAATCCAGCTTAGCTCACTTAGTTCAACGTTTCACCTTGCAAGTTTACTCTTTATTTAGTACTGCAGCAAAGCAACATTTGTATTGCGCTTATCTCACCGTTCAAGCATGGATGGGAAATCCGTTGCCGCCAAAAGAATGGAGATGGAAATTGCAAGATAACAGCCTCATACCAGTGGAAACCGACCTTTCTCTTGCCCCTGACAGCCTGCTCAGCATGGGTCATGTACATAGGTACATAATTTACGGTTGTGGGTGCAGAAAACCTAAGACTGTTCTGCACCCCCCTTGTAATTATTATTATAATCAAAGCAAAGCGCTTAACCCACAAAGGTCATACAGCTTATGAGTGAGATGTGTGCGCCCGATGCGAAGACGTGAGAGTGTAGTCTCCCAACCCTGGCATCAATGATAAGAAGGCCAGAAACCTAAATTCGGTTTTATAACATATAATTTGTTATTAATCAAGTTAGATCAACGTTGTTGCCAACGGTAGCGAAGGTGGCTAGAGATTACAGCAAAGTAGTCTGAGAATGGAATACCCCTATATGAAACGTTAAGGTCATGTACAACTGACCGTACAGCAGAGTCCACCTTCTTGTTGCCCTGAACATCTACATGACCAGGGACCCAGCAGAAAACTATTTCCATTTTTCTGCTAGAGATGGGGCACAACCGAAGCTGGATAGGAAGAACTAGAGGATGAGGCGGATTAAATTTCTTGATAACCTGCAAAGCACTAAACGTGTTGAAACTACAACAAATGTTGAGGTAGGCATGGATGCAATACGAATAATTGCGATGAGAAATGCATACAGTTCAGCAGTGTAAATGCTAGCCGAGTCTAATAAACGACCTCGCACAACACTGTACGGGAACAATGCTGCAAATTCGACACCGTCGAGGATTTAGAATCATCAGTGTAAACTGCGACGGCATGAGAATGAGATAAGAAGTGTTTAAGAAAAAGGGAGTGAGAAGCAACTGTAGGAATTTGAGCTTTTGCGCACGACAGTGAGGAACAACAGACTCGGTCTGTCGGAACCTCCCACGGGGAAAGAGAAAAGGCAGATGCCCGATGAACATATAAAGAGGGCAATTGAAGAGAAGGGTTGGAGTAAACAAGGGAGGCGATCAAATATGGACCTCTACTAATGTTCATTACCATCCTGTATGTAGAGGGATCGTGAAGGTCATGGGAGTGGACAAAATAAGGAAGACAGTGAGCATCATGCTGATCATGAAAAGACGGAACATTCGCCCCCGCATATAGACTCTCGGCAGGGAAGGAATGAAAACCACCTAGACACAAACGTAATAACTGATGATGAACGGGATCAAGTTTAGAAAAAACTGCGGGAGAAGCAAAAGAATATATCTTGTCGCCATAATCTAGATTCGATAGGATTAGGGCTGAATGAAGCCACAGGAGAACTCGTCGCTCTGTTCCCCAAGAAAGATGAGCGAGGGTTTTAAGAATGTTCAGCCGGGTATGGCAAGTTGCTTCCAGGGAGGTAATGTGAGGTTTCTAGGAAAGTCGGTGATCAAACAGAAGTCCAAGAAATCTGAGCGTATCACGTTCAGGGATACAGGAACGAGAAAAGAGACAACAGAACATCAGGTGAAAGTAATTTAGTGAGTTTTAGCAACAGAAAATTTAAACCCATGAGTAGTGGCCCATTGGGAAACACGGCATTCTGGAGTGAGACTGTTATTAGGAGGCAGTCAGCGCCTGCACAAGGTATGGCAAAGTCAACAACAAAGTGATGACCAAATTTATAGATAGTAAAAAAAAAAAAGTGGTGCTAAGGACACATCCTTGAAGGACCCCCAAAGCTTGGACAAAGTCCAGGGAAAGCAAATAATTTACCCGAACACGGAAATGTCTCTCAGACAAGAAGCCTTTAAGGAAAAGTGGCTGATTGTTCCGGAGGCCAGAGGAATGAGCCTAGGCCAATATGTTATTTCCCCAAGTAGTGTCATATGCCTTTTCAAGATCAGAAAAGACTGATAACTGAGTGGTTACTAGCAAAGGCATTACGAACATAGGTATGTAAACGGTGTAAGGGGATAGTAGTGGAGCGGCCCTTGCAAAAGCAAAATTGACGAGTGGAAAGACTATTGTATGTCTAAATACCACACTAATCATTGATTTAATAGACGCTCCATTAACTTGCAAACTGCACTGGTAAGAGTAATGGGGCGATAGTGAGAGGCATCATGGCCCGAAGTACCCGGTTTATGAAAAGGCAGGACAGCGGCATTTTCCACAGATGGGAAAGAACCCCTTGCGACCAAATAAGATTATAAAACGTAATAAGACTACGAGGGCTGGCGGATGTAAATGCTGAAGCATATGAACACGAATACCATCAGGTCCGGTTGCAAACTATCGGCAAAAGAAAAGTGTTGACTCCAGTTCTAGAATCGTAAAAGGCACATTATGCGACTCTTCCCTGCTAGAATCAAATCAAAATCAAATATCTTTATTTACTACAAGTACATATACATGGTATACAGGCCTATCTGGCATCAATGACATACTACTGTATAGAAAGCCTTTTGTTATGCTGAGCATTTTGGGCAAATTAGGTCAGTTTTGTCCCAGGATGCGACTCACACTAGTCGACTAACACCAAGGTACCCATTTTAAACTGATGGGTGAACAGGGACAGGGACAGCAGGTGTTTTATGGAAACACGTCCCTAATGTTTTCCAGCCGTACAGGAGGAGATTCAATTTCCGGACCTCAGAGTGAGAGCTGAGTGCGCTAGCGATCTACAGGACACCTGAAGGCATTAACTCTCTGGCAGCCTTGGATGAAAGAAACAAAGGGTATAGATGGAGCCCCTGAGAGACAGAAAGAGTTGCAATAGCTCAGAAGTTGAGGACAAAGGAGAAGGTCCTGCACTAAAAACAGTTTGATGCAAGTAAAGTGCCAAATTCGCTCGTTCAAACTGCCAACATGGGCTATGAGGAGGTCATGAATACATATGAGATGTAAGTAGGATAGGAAAATGATCGCTGTTATATAAATCAGGGAGCACAGGCAGGATGAAGTCGAGTTCAGTTGAGGAGGAGCAAATTGAGAGATCTATGTAAGAGTGAGTTTGAGTGCGAGAGTCGAAAGGACTAGTAATACCTGTATTTAAAGAATGGAGGGGAAGAGAAGTGAGAAGAGCCTCTAACTGATCGCCACGAGAGTCACAATGAGACCCTCCCCAGAGGAAATGATGAACATTAAAGTCTCTTGATAAGAGGATAGGAGAAGGTAGGGAAGAAATCAGTGATAACACAACAGTAATAGATAATGGCTCAGAAGGAGAAAGATAAAAGGATCCAATGAATGTAATAAGATATAGGCTGAGACGGGACGGAAAACGGCGGAGCGCAATTTTGGCTCTTTCAGACACAAACGGGGAAAAATTTGGAGAGCAACACCTGAAGGGGGGGATGAGCCTCTTTCGATTTATAAAACAAATTAAAATTGAAAAATTATGGAAACAAATTTTTTCTTACCAAAAAATAGTGCCTAATTCTGGCAACAAGTTGATGCAATCTGTTTATTTCTATCATATTTCTAAGTATGTTTATTCTAAAAAGTATTGGTGTTTATTCTAAAAAGTATTGGTGTGGTTGGTGTGCATCAACGGGTGAATACCGTGGGCATAGAACTTTTGCATGGAGCCATCACGCCTATGTCAGCACAGGATTTGTTGCCCATGATAATTAGGGAAACTTACGGCATAGACGACAACGACCTGTATGGGGTGGCTTTGAATGGTGCCTTCAGAATTTTTGTGAAACTCCTACATGGGCAAGTGTATGAGGGTCTTGTAGACCGTTTTCAAGATCTCCCAGTGGACGTGACCCCTGACGTGAAAGTACGGTTAGTGGACGTTTCCCAACAATATACGTGGGTGAGGGTACAGAATATACCCTTTGAGGCTGATGAGACGGACATTCGTCAGGCCTTCAGAGGGTACGGTGTTATTCATATTGACCAGCAGGGTAAATGGGCATCTGGCGTGTATGAAGGCCTACCGGAGGGAAGTTATACCTTCAAAATGTCGCTCCGTCAGCCTATTCCTTCGTATGTGTTTCTGGAGGATTTTAGAACACAGGTCGTGGTGACGTATCCTGGGCAGCGGAGGACTTGTAAGATATGTGGAGACTACAATCACATTGCAGCCGAGCGTGAACAGCGGGGGCAGGCTGGGCGACCAGCGGGTGCGGCGCCGGTCAGCATGGAGCAGGTGATTTCTGTGGCAGACCTGGTCGATGATGGAGGGTGTGGTCGCCTCTGGAGCGAAGTGGTTGAGGCTCCGGTGGTGGGGCCTGGAGTGGATGTGCCACTTCTGGAGCAGAAGGTGCTGCTGGTGGAGAAGCGGGAGTCTGAGGGTGAGGAGGGCTTCACGGAGAATGTTAACACGATGCTGCAGTCTTTGTTACAGTCCCCTGTGGAGGTCTCACTGGCTGGGCCTTTGGAAGTTCAGGAGCCTGCATCAGTGGAGGATGATGGGCATGAAGTGGATGTGGGCGAGGCTGTGTGTGCAGCCGAGGGGCTGACGTCTAGAACGGAAGTCGAGCAGACGATTGTGGTGGAGGTGCACCAAGAGGAGGAACCTGTTCAGTCGATGGAGGAAGGTGGTGGAACCAGGAAAAGGGCGGCGGTGATGTCGGACTCTGACGACGTCTTAACGCCGGCCCAACGCTCGGGGAAGAAGGTGTGGGTGGAGGAGGGTAGTAACATGTGAGGGAGAAAGAACCAGCAACAGGTGGTGCAGGGCGACCCTGGCGTCCAGCGAGGTGAGCGAGGCAAGGATGGTGTAAATGGCCCTGGTGGACGTATGAAGGGAGATGGGGGCCGGAGGAGGCAACATCTTTAGTGGGCCTCAGGTGTATGATGCTAAGTGTTAATGGTTTGTGTGTACGAATGAAGCGTGATTGGTTATGTATGTTTTTGCATAGACATCATGTGGATGTGGCATACCTTCAGGAGGGTTACAAAAAAAAAATTTGTAGCGCATTCAGAGCACTTAAAAGGTGGGGTGGCTATCTTGATCCGGGAGGCAAGCCCGTTCGTGTTGCTCAGGAGTGGGGGGGCTGAGGGTAGGGTTTTAAAAGTGGATGGCTGGTGGGGAGGTGAGAGAGTCGCTTTTGTGGGTGTGTATGCAGCGACGGAGAACACTGTGAGTGTAAAAACAGCATTCGTGAGGGAAGAGTTGGTTTATTTATTTTCGAATGTTACCATCATTGGCGTTAGTGGGTGGGGACTGGAACTGTGTTGTAAGACGTGCGGATGTTGAGCCGAGGGGGGTGGGCTATTTGTCGACCATTTTTGGGGGACCTGTTGAGGGATGTTCAGTTGACCGATGTGTTTAACGGGGGTTCGTGGGAGGTAGAACACACTTACGTACGGGAAAGCTATGGGGTGAGATTAGATAGAATTTATGTAATGCAGCATGTCCGAATTGATTCTTTTCATACTGTGGAGGCACCGTATTCTGATCATAGGGCAGTTGTAGCGGAAGTAGGGTGGGAGGAATTAGCTAGACGACAGGCGAGTTACTGGAAATTAAATACTAAGGTTATGGAGGATGAGGAGGTGGTGGGGGGGTTTGTAGAGCTATGGGAGGAGCTTGGGGAGGAGGGGAGGACTGTTGACGATGTGGTGGGATGGTATTGCTAAGGCTCAGATTCGGGATTTTTATATTCGTGAGGGGAAGAGAATTAATCGCATGCGGTATGGGTTATCTAATTATCTGGAGCAACGTTTACATGTTTGTTACAGTAGGGGAGCTGTGCACGGACGGTACCAGGTGGGGGTGATGGAGGCCCTAAAGGAGAGGTTATGGGAGTTGCAGAATGAGCGTTTTGACGCCGTAAGGGGTGGAGGAGGGGAATTTATAGGTGTGTGGGTGTATAGGAAAACCCATGGGAGGGGTGATAGACTAGCATTGGGGGGGACATAGAGGAGAAGATTTGGCGAGCGTTGGCTGGGATGAGCAAGGAAAAGGCGCCAGGTGTGGATGGGATTCCTTGTGAATTTTATCTGACGCATTGGGATCTGTTGTGGGGTTTCTTGGTTAGAATACTGAATGCGATGAAAAGGGGGTAGATTAGGGGTGGGGCAAGCGACTGGGGTGGTGTTCTTAGTACCGAAGGGGTCACAACAGCGAACCCTGAACGATTATCGTGCGCTTTCATTGCTGTGCACCGATTACAAGCTTTTTGCGAAGGTGCTCGGTAATCGCATAAAGTGTGTCGTCAATAGGGTGGTAGCACACAGCCAGTTCGGTATGCCTGGTCGCTCGATGATGACGGGACATGGTATCCTGAGGGACTTTGTGGCCGTGATAGGTGAGGGGGATTTGGGTGGGGGTTTGTTAGCATTAGATTGGAAAGGAGCGTATGACACTGTGGAACGGGAGGCTTTACGTCGCATCTTATTGTGTCAGGGTTTCGGGGAGGAAATAGTGGGATGGGTGAACACATTATATGCGCAAGCATGTGTTCGTGTGCAAGTCAATGGGCGTCTGGGGGAGGTGGTGGTCATGGAGCAGGGACTTTGTCAGGGGTGCCCGCTCTCACAACTATTATTTACATGTGTGCAGGACCCTTTTCATGGATTGGTGGATTCGAAAATGGGTGGGGAGGAGTAGGTAGCCTTTGGGCCAGTCTGGTAGGGTACATGGATGATGTGACGATTTTGGTGGATGGGAGGAGCTTGGGGAGGAGGGGAGGACTGTTGACAATGTGGTGGGATGGTATTGCTAAGGCTCGGATTCGGGATTTTTATATTCGTGAGGGGAAGAGAATTAATCGCATGCGGTATGGGTTATCTAATTATCTGGAGCAACATTTACATGTTTGTTACAGTAGGGGAGCTTTGCACGGACGGTACCAGGTGGGGGCGATGAGGCCCTAAAGGAGAGGTTACGGGAGTTGCAGAATGAGTGTTTTGACGCCGTAAGGGTGCAAGCAGGTTTTGATGAGGTGCTCTGGGGGATAGGCCGTCGGCCTGTGTCCTGAGGGGGCAACAGCAACGCAGGAAGGTGACAACTCTCATACAGTTGGAGGTGTGTGAGAGAAGAGGTGGGTTATCGGGTGGGGCAGGTGATCAGGTCGACAGAGGGAATGGGAGTGTATGCGGACCGGTGGTATGCTCATTATTGGAGAAGTAGAGGGGTGGAGGAGGGGAATTTATAGGTGTGTGGGTGTATAGGAAAACCCCATGGGAGGGGTGATAGACTAGCATTGGGGGGGACATAGAGGAGAAGATTTGGCGAGTGTTGGCTGGGATGAGCAAGGGAAAGGCACCGGGTGTGGATGGGATTCCTTGTGAATTTTATCTGATGCATTGGGATCTGTTGTGGGGTTTCTTGGTTAGACTACTGAATGTGATGAAAAGGGGGGTAGATTAGGGGTGGGGCAAGCGACTGAGGTGGTGTTCTTAGTACCGAAGGGGTCACAACAGCGAATCCTGAACGATTATTGTGCGCTTTCATTGCTGTGCACCGATTACAAGCTTTTTGCGAAGGTGCTCGGTAATCGCATAAAGTGTGTCGTCGATAGGGTGGTAGCACACAGCCAGTTCGGCATGCCTGGTCACTCGATGATGACGGGACATGGTATCCTGAGGGACTTTGTGGCCGCGATAGGTGAGGGGGATTTGGGTGGGGGTTTGTTAGCATTAGATTGGAAAGGAGCGTATGACACTGTGGAACAGGAGGCTTTACGTCGCATCTTATTGTGTCAGGGTTTCGGGGAGGAAATAGTGGGATGGGTGAACACATTATATGCGCAAGCATGTGTTCGTGTGCAAGTCAATGGGCGTCTGGGGGAGGTGGTGGTCATGGGGCAGGGACTTTGTCAGGGGTGCCCGCTCTCACAACTATTATTTACATGTGTGCAGGACCCTTTTCATAGATTGGTGGAGGCAAAAATGGGTGGGGAGGGGTAGGTAGCCTGTGGGCCAGTCTGGTAGGGTACATGGATGATGTGACGATTTTGGTGGATGAGAGGACGTGATTGGGTGGGTTAGAGGAGGTGGTGCAGGTGTACGGGGGTGTGTCTGGGATGGGAGTGAATGTCGAGAAATTGTTTATATTAGGGTTGGGGACGTGGGAACAAAGGGTGGAGTGGGGGTGTCAGGTGGTGCTGAACTGCGTGGAGGTTTTGAAGATTTGTGGCATTCTTTACAGAGGGGATTTAGTAAGGGCGAGGGAGGATAATTCTGTTCGTTTGGTGGAACGGGTGGAGAAGCAATTGGGGGTGCTGCGACCGCACCACCTCACCATTCTGCAGAGGGCCATTGTGGTTAACGTACTATTGTACAGTAAGATTTGGTTTGTCGCCAGTGTGTTCCCGTTAACAGCGCAGGTAATTCAATGTATTCAGAGGAGGGTGTTCAGGGTTTTGTGGGGTTCGAGGTGTGAGTGGTTAAGATGGGAGGTGGTCATGTTGCCAGCGAGAAGGGGAGGGTTGGGTTTGTTGGATTTAGGGCGGAGGGTTAAATGTGTTTTTATCAAGTGTGAGGTCTTCAGAGGGGGTTATTTTAAGGAGGGACGGTTGGGGAAAATCCATGATGTGCTGTGGGGAATGTACAGGGGAGCAGACCTGCGGGAGTGTGAGGCGGTCTTGCGGGTGTTGGCAATGGCCAGGGACCCAGGGAAGGTCAGGGTGGGGCTTTTGCAGAGGGCAATGGGGCAGAATGGGGTTTACAATTGGGTGAACATATGGAGATTTAGCAGGTTCAGGTTACAACCCAGAGTGCGGGAGGTTATGGGATCTTGCCATCGGGTGCAGTACTGAGGGATAGGAGTGTGGGAGGGGAGGGGCGGTGTGGTTGGTGTGGGGGAGAGGACACCACTTGTCATGTTGTGTATTTTTGTGAGGGGTTGGGGGGATCAGGGAATGGGTTGGTAGAGTTGCGGCTTGTGTGTCGGTTTTGAGGGCGCTGAGTTTGGATGTGGGGGGTAGAGGAAGGTGCAGCGTGTGGACTGGCATATGTGATGGTAGATTATGTATACATATTCTGGAACATGAGGGCGTCGGCTGCGTGGGAAGTGTGGAAGTGGGTACTGGCAGCAACGATTTTTAAAATCGTACTATGTGTAGGAATAGGACTCTTTATGGGACTAGGGGGGGGGATAGTTTTACTAAGGGTTACCGTACCCTCACGGTGCGGGATTTGCTCAGAATGTATGGGGGGAATGGCTCAGGGGAATGACGATGGGCTTGCCGTCCGGGGAGAGAGGTTTTTTTTGGGGGGTATGAGGGGGGGAGTGGTATGTGGAATGATGGTGGCACCTATCGATAGATGAATCAGTTGTGCTGTCTTTCGCCAGCACAAACAAGTGGAGTAAGTGTATCTATGTCACGGTTTGTGGCATGTAATGTTGTGGGTGGTTGTCATGTTTATGTCAATGGCATGTGTGGTAGTGTTAGATGGAGTGTGTGAAGGCTACTAGCGCCTGTGTGTGTTAAGGTATGCCAATAGGATGGAAGGTGGCTTACGCTGCCGGTGCTATGTTGACGTGTGGAGATTAGTGTTATGTACTGATGCACATAAGTTCCTGGCACTTGGCATAAAGTTCTAGTGTTGTTTGTTTTTGAATATATGTATATCACTGTGTCATGTGGGGAGTTTTTTGTCAATGCAGATCAGGAGGGGACAGGTGAGGGATGGGGGTTTTGATAGGTGGCAGTGGGGTGCTGCGGGTTGTCTTATATTGTTGTACCAGTTGTAAAGTGAGGTGGTACACTAAGTCTTTTTTTTTTTTAGCATAGGGGGGGACATGTTAGTTTTTGTTGCCCCGCAATTATGTACTCGGTGGCGTGTTTAGGTAGTGTAGGATGAAAAATCCCGTTATGTTGTGAAACGTTTCATGTATAACATAATGTAATGGTTAGTTTCTAAATACAAATTTTCTGTTATTGTAACTGAGCGTCAACCCGATTGTTCAATGTTTCCTTGCTTAATGTGTTATTTGTCAATAAAGCATGTGTACTGCATGTTTCAGCATATGGATTTTTTTTTTGTTAGGACGCTCTTATGGTTGGTTTTATATACAGTTCTTGGTTACCTATTGTTTTCTATGTATATTGTACTCTGGTTTTTTAAATAAAATATAAAAAAAAAATCCCTCTAGGATTTTCCAAGTGTATATAATTATGTATCTCTCCCGCCTGCATTCTAGGGAGTACAGGTTTAGGAACTTCAAGCGTTCCCAGTAATTGAGGTGGTTTATCACAGTTATGCGTGCTGTAAAGGTTCTCTGCACATTTTCTAGTTCAGCAATTTCACCTGCCTTGAAAGGTGCAGTTAGTGTGCAGCAATATTCCAGCCTAGATAGAACAAGCGACCTGAAGAGTGTCATCATGGGCTTGGCATCCCTGGTTTTGAAGGTTGTTACGTCCTTTGCTCATTTTAAGAAAGAAATGATGTATTTATAAATGTTATTTTCGCCTTTTCACTTAATATTATATTAAGGAGTATTTCCATTAATAGCTAAAATGGATATATTCGACTTTATAATATTATCTGACCACAAATTGTTTAGCTTTGTACATAGGTAAGATGTTTAAATATTCTAAACTGCTGGTGCGGCAGGTTAAGCACTCGCAGACAATTTGAGCTACTCAACCCCTATACAGACCGAGTTAAAGTTGGCTGGTAAAGCCTTACCTGGTTCAGTTCATACCTTCCACTAGTCTAGGAAGGGTCTAGTGGAGAATCTGGCTTCACGTCACCCTACTCTTCTCTAACAGTTCCCAGGAATTATTGGAAGCCCCTGAATAGGGTATATCTCGGTCGGAGTAGAAACTCTTACAGAAATTTGAAATAAGTGATCGAGTCTAAGTGCTACGCTTTTTATAGACTCTGATTTAGAGATGGGATTATTGTAGAATGATCCTCGAGAAGGAACTGTTATTTGCGTCAGTGTGGCGTTTTGGCTTGTAAATGCCTGTCTGTCTGTATATATATATATATATATATATATATATATATATTGACTCCTCGTGAAGGAATCTAGTAACACTGTCTAGAGCCGTTTGTGAATACTTAAGTTATTATAGTGATGTGATAATAAGGCTAATGATATGTTTTACTCAGTGTTTACGATATGAGAAGTGATTATTAATGCTTCTAATAAAACCAACAAACTAGAAAGATTCCTTTTTCCTCTATAAGTTAAGCCCTGTGTATGATGACCCCTAGACGAGATAATCCTGTCATTTTTATGAATTTGTTACTAGAAGCACTATAACCTAGTGATCTACAGGCTATGTCCGTAACAAAGGTTCTCATTATCCATCCTGTCATTTTTCTAGCAGATGCGATTGATAGTGTATTGGTCCTTGAAAGTGAGATCCTCTGACATGATCACTCCCAGGTCTTTGACATTAGTTTTTCGCTCTATTGTGTGGTTGGAATTTTTATACTCCGATGAAATTTTAATTTCCTAAAGTTTTCCATATTTGATTAATTGAAGTTTTTCATGGAACAACTTCAGACTTTTTGTTTTTCCTTAAAGTTGAAGCTGATAATTTGGGGTATTGCCAAAGTATATTCCAGGAGGACGCATAGAAAATATTATGCAGTAAGTCACACAAAGCAAACAAACATCAGTGACGTTACTTACCAGCAGTGCAGTGCGGTGAACTACGGTCATTGCTCATACCTGCAACGAAGACAGTCACTGTGTTAGTGAGAGACTAGGTCAATGATGCGGTAATATTGTAGGCGGGCAGAGGTGAAGGAACATAATGACGAGACCCACACCACACTGGTGATGGAGGAGTTTGGCAGTGCTGCAGGAACATTGTGTCCACACTGACTAGTGTGTGTGAATTCTGCTGTGAACATGACCTGGGATAGATGGATCAACTGTAATCCAGGCTTGACAATTTGGTCCCTCCCTCTAATATACTGGGTGTTCAAGGTTTCGTTACAATTGTCCTGACTGGAATACCGTGATGTCACGAAAGAGCGTTGGTACATCACTAACTCGTCCAGCTACGCCAAGACGAAGCTATGATCACAATCCATCCTTTTAGACAGCCATCTTGCTAGGTTAAATCATCAACGGCCATCCTTCAAGATGAAGCGGTTATCAATATTGATCTTCACTTCATCTAAGATGGCTACTGATCATCGCTTTATCTAGAAGGATGCCTACTGATCATCGCTTCATCTAGAAGGATGGTTATAAATCATCGCTTTATCTAGAAGGATGGCCACTGATCTTCACCTCATCTAGAAAGATGGCTCTTAATCATCAATAATGGTAATTTATCCTCCAAATAAAGTTCTTATTGGAGTTAATTTACTAAAGTAAAGTCTTTAAAGTCCTTGCACAGAAGCCCTCCAGACTTTCTCCAACACAGGTGAGAACTCCTCCAAATGGATCGTAAAAAATGGAACTCACCTCCAAGTGAATCACATATATTATCTACTATCTAGAGTAAGAGAACACTTCCCTGTACCATGGGAAAGTACCTTAATACGAATCTCTGTTCCATTCCATATTTTTCCCCAAATCTCATTAGATTTCAATCAAAGCTTCATCTAGAAGACAAGCATGATTTCTTAAGCTATATTTATGCCGTCAGTTGTACTGATACGTTACTCACACAGTACTCGCTCTCACAAATTATGCATACTGATGGTGCTGTCCACCATCCCACTGGTGAAGCTGGTAATACTCACCTAGTTCACCTAATTGTGGTTGCAGGGGTCGAGTCTCGCTCTTGGCCCTGGCCTCTCTGCTAGCCGCTACTTGGCTCACTCTTCGACTTCGTTGTCTTGGTCATTGTACTTCCTGACCACTCGCAGGCTAAAGAAGCATTTCTTAAAATCCTTGTGACTCTTTTGTGTTTTTATCTTGTGCCTTTCAAGAATGGATCGCCCTGTCCAGGCTAGCCATTCCTCTCAGTGGCGTGCATGTCATACAGAAATGAGCACGTTTCAGGTTTTGCCCTAAGATCAACTACTGTAATTTCTGGATCTGTTCCAGATACAGAAACACAGAATCAGCATCGGCACCAGTGCTACAACCAGCATCATTCGAATGTACATCTTCACAAACCCTTAAATCATCCGGGTCACCAAAACTAGCATCAACAGTACCCGCACAGGAACACAGACTGCGCTACTCATTTACAAACACACATCCGGTGCCAGCATCAGTTTTTTACTGGGAGCCAGGATGTGCGCGCTGACAACATGGGTTACGCCAGCTGGTGTCATCCCTGATAACTATATCTGTTAAATGGAATATACCTGATAGATCGTGGTCCTTGTGACAGGTGTTTGCAAGGTCAAGCAAGCCAGGCAGGAAAGACTGATGCAGGGAGGCTGGCCAGTGCCTTTGTAATCTCTAAGAATAAGCCCCTGTCCTCCTCACATATCTATAAGTGTGATCTTCCATTCTTTGTCTCCCTCAAAAAGGCCAATACACTTTAGATATAACCTAGTTTCATATATCTGCCATGATGTAAGTCGTGGATAGACCATATAGCCATACACATGACAACTATCACGGGTTTCCATAGTTCTTATGGAAAGAGAGGGATGGGAGTATTGGTGGGCGAATTTGATAGTGGTTAGTGGTGAATTTAGGGAATAGGGAAGAACGGTGGTGTGGTGCACCAGCTATCGCCCAAAACAAATTGCTTCCTACCATTGTTGACGATCACATTCTCGCTAGGAATATTTTCCAGCACTTTGTATCCTTTAGATTTTGCGACTAGTTCATAGTTCACCCCATATCCATCCTGTGGACGGTTGCGTAAAAACATGGATAAACAATTATTTACTTTTTTAGTATCATTCCCAGGGCAATCTATACACAGGTTACTTCAGGTTACTTTCTTTGGCTAACCTATGAACTTTATTTTGAAGAAATGACGCTGTATAACCCCTGTGGTTTAGCGCTTCGTTCTTATTATAATATAATTTGTGAATATTCTTTGCTTCTCCAATGAATATATTGTCTGAGCATTATGCAAGTTAAGTGCCCTTATTAATAATAGAATCACTAGTAATCAGAGTCAACTAATTTCTGCTAAAATTAACATTTGGATTTCTGCGCCTGACAGGTGGAAAAAATAAACACATAAGCAGTATAATGCGATCCTTTATTGACAACGTTTCGCCCACGCAGTGGGCTTTATCGAGTCAGATCTACCTGGAAAATGAGTAACATGAATATATATATATAGGGTATAGTCAGGTGGAGAAAGCTGCATGTGACAGTCTGCAGGTGCTGACAGGTGCAGCGCCTGGCAGTGGTGGACGCCGAGGTGCTTAAGCAGGTGCTATATAGCACCTGCTTAATCCCTAAAATAGGATTAAAGTTTTCTTGTTTCGTTGAGAAAGGTTACATGCAACCTTGACCCCTGTGGTTTAGCGCTTCTATTTGATTATAATAATAATACATGCAACCTTAATGACCCTAGTTTAGTTGATAGGCTTTAACCCCATTAACCAACCTATCCAACACAGTCACTATCACACTTCACTGTATATAGCAATTCGTAATTTATTGAATGTCAGCTTTTATTACTTATAATGCGGTATGAACCCCTGTGGTTTAGCGCTTCTATTTGATAATAATAATAATAATAATAATAATAATAATAATAATGCGGTATGACATGGTATATAAATATTCACTATAAAGAATTTTTTTGCGTCGATCCAGAAGAGTATTACTCAGTCTACCAGTAATCCAAACTCAGTGCTATGCTCCTCTGCCGGCCTCACGGATTATCTGCCTGTCTCCCTTCTAATTTCAGTTTCTCGTTGGTTTGATGAATAAATTAATTACCTCTGACTTTCTATTTTGTTTTATTGACATTCACATATCCACACTCCATATGCAACAATTTCCTCCTGAACCATCACCAGAACTCTTCTTTACAGCACTCTAATAGTAGTAAACTGGCTTTAATTATTTTGGGTCTAGATTTTTCGTTATTGATCTTGTTGATATTAATAGAAGCTGCAAAGTTAGTTTTAATTAATTTACAAATAAATTCACCAACATATCTTCCCCACACGCTGTATAACCCCTGTGGTTTAGCGCTTCTATTTGATTATAATAATAATAATCTTTCCCACAGCTCACTGAGTCACTTTTAACCCCCACACAAGTATTGCCGCCTTATAAACTTTTTCCTATTTCTGCGTATTTACTTGCCACTTCAGTTTTAGTTTACTGAACATTTTTTGTTCCCCTTTACACTATTAAACACTTTATTCACTACTCTAATGTTCTGCTAAAGAGCATGAGGTATCGTAAGGCTTCTTTGGTTTATGCCTTAGACCTACGGCATGGCAAGCGTTCATTGTAATGTTGAAAGTTCCCCGTTATTATTAAATGCTTCACCAGTCGGATCGTCTCATTGGCTTTAGTGAACTTACACTGATAACATTGGACTCAACTGTGGCTTTCTCGTTCGTTCTCGTGTTTTGACTAAGTTTTAGTCTCACAATTTCCTTGAAGGCAACACTTCCCAAGGACAGAGTTTGAAGGCGCCGGTACACTCTGATTTGTATTTTTTTCCACAAAGCAAACAGGATTACTGCAGACATTTCACAAAGGACAGTGCAACCATTCAGGACATTACTCAAGTTTCCACAGCTGCAATTGCCCGTGCGAGTAGGTCTCACCACTACATTACCTCAGTGATCCAATAAAGGTATTCTCGTATCCCATAAGCCAAGCCAGTTCTCTAAGAAATAAATCTTTGTATCCCATGAGCCCAACCTGAGTGATATGTGAAAGGTATTTGTGTTGCATAAACCCAGCCCCCTCTACACCAGTTATCCAAGAAGCAGTTGTAACATTGACTCACTGCATACACCACTAAATTCTCACATCCATAAAGAGAGATATATACAACACAACGAGAACAAGAATAAAATTAACAAACAATAAAAGGAACGGACATTAACACTCAACACAAACACTTTTACAGTAAGTTAAAATAAGTAGCAAGTGAAACACCATTAAATTATTTATCAAGAGGCTCTTAGAAATTCCTAGAGATCCCTACAGCACCTAGGTAATTATCCCCGAGATCCCTACAGCACCTAGGTAATTATCCCAGAGATCCCTACAGCACCTAGGTAATTATCCCCGAGATCCCTACAGTACCTAGGTAATTATCCCCGAGATCCCTACAACACCTAGGTAATTTTCCCCGAGATCCCTACAGCACCTAGGTAATTATCCCCGAGATCCCTACAGCACATAGGTAATTATCCCAGAGGTTCTACAGCACCTAGGTAATTATCCCTGAGATCCCTACAGCACCTAGGTAACTATCCCTGAGATCCCTACAACACCTCGGTAACTATCCCTGAGATTCCACAGCACCTAGGTAATTATCCCTGAGATCCCTACAGCACCTAGGTAATTATCCCTGAGATCCCTACAACACCTCGATAATTATCCCTGAGATCCCTATAACACCTCGATAATTATCCCTGAGATTCCACAGCACCTAGTTAATTATAAAAACCATGACAAAACCGGGAAGGCTTAAACTATGGGCAAACTGTTCAAATATGATTGACAATCAGCGGTACGTCACAAGGAACACGGAGGGGAGACAGGAGCATCTGCGACGGGTGAGGTGTATGTGTGTACTCACCTAATTGTACTCACCTAATTGTGGTTGCAGAGGTCGAGACTCAGCTCCTGGCCCCGCCTCTTCGCTGTCTGCTACTGGGTCTCTGCTCTCCCTGCTCCATGAGCTTTATCATACCTTGTCTTAAAACTATGTATGGTTCCTGCCTCCACTATATCTTTCTCTAGTCCATTCCACTTCCTGACTACTCTGTGGCTGAAGAAATGTTTCCTGACATCCCTTTGACTCATCTGAGTCTTCAGCTTCCAGTTGTGTCCCCTTGTTTCTGTGTTCCCTCTCTGAAACAACCTGTCACTATCTACCTTGTCAATTCCCCGCAGTATTTTGTATGTCGTTATCATGTCTCCTCTGACCCTTCTTTCCTCCAGTGTTGTTAGTCCTATTTCCCTCAATCTTTCTTCATAAGACAGACCCCTGAGTTGTGGAACTAACCTTGTCGCAAACCTTTGCACTTTCTCCAGTTTCCTTACGTGCTTGACCAGGTGTGGGTTCCAGACTGGTGCTGCATATTCTAGTATGGGCCTGACGTACACGGTATACAGTGTCTTGAACGATTCCTTGTTAAGGTAACGGAACGCTAATCTAAGGTTTGCCAGACTGCCGCAGTTATCTGGTTGATGTGTGCCTCCGGAGTCGTGCTTGGCGTTATACTCACTCCAAGGTCTTTCTCCTTTGCCGAGGTTTGTAGCCTTTGTCCGCCCAGCTTGTACTCTGTCAGCGGTCTTCTTTGCCCTTCTCCGATCCTCATGACTTTGCATTTGGAGGGATTAAATTCGAGAAGCCATCTGCTAGACCAGATGTCGAGCTTGTCCAGGTCTGTTTGCAGCCCTGCCTGGTCCTCTTCCGATGTGATTCTCCTCATTATTTTCACATCATCCGCGAATAGAGACACTTCTGAGTCTATCCCGTCCGTCATGTCATTTACATATACCAGGAATAACACTGGTCCTAGGACTGACCCCTGCGGTACACCGCTCGTCACAGGCGCCCACTGTGATACCTCACCACGCACCATGACCCGTTGTTGCCTCCCTTTGAGGTATTCCCTGATCCATTCCAGTGCCCTTCCTGTTATACATGCTTGTTCTTCCAGCTTCTTTACTAATCTCATGTGAGGAACTGTGTCGAAGGCCTTCCTGCAGTCCAGGAAAATGCAATCAACCCACCCTTCTCTCTCCTGCCTACCTCTGTTACTTTATCATAGAACTCTATTATTATTATTATAATCAAATAGAAGCGCTAAACCACAGGGTTATACAGCGCTGCAGGTTATTGTAGGATGCAGGGAGAGTGAGTTGTAAGAGGGAGATGGACGATTAGTAGGGTTGGAGTGCTAGATGACGGTGGGTAGCAGGGAGGAGGGTAGCAAGAGATCGAGGTAGAAGGGACTGAGGGAGGTG
>WNWK01009988.1:35000-72990 GCA_009830355.1 Cherax destructor | reverse complement strand
CCTTTGTCCCCGTGTCATCACCTGTGAAAATCATCTAGAAGGGAATCCTATGTACCACTAGTGTCCCATCACCCGGGAACCAGATTTTTGGGCCACGGGTCATCATGTGATTTTCCAAACTGCTATACAGAAGAAAAATGGTGCGAGAGGATCCCCTTGCTGGACACCCTCTGATGATGTGATTTCATGCTCTCCAAACAGGAGCATTGATTCCTTGCTATATCCAGCTGAAACAAAAGTGAAAGACAAGGAAATGTTCTTGTACAGCTGCTAATACTACGTCTCTTTTCAGGAGATTAAATGCAATCTTGAAATCTGATTTTACAGCTGCATTGTCCTCAGGCAGTTATATATACTATATATATATATATATATATATATATATATATATATATATATATATATATATATATATATATATATATATATATATATATATATATATATATATATGTATATATATATATATATATATATATATATATATATATATATATATATATATATATATATATATATATATATATATATATATATGTGTGTGTGTGTGTGTGTGTGTGTGTGTCACGAAACTGTATTATTAATTTTAATTAAGTATGGGTGGGAAAGCAAGCAGTAACACTACTCAGGATTTCTCAATGCATCGTCGACACATTACGACAAAACTAACGGTAGCTTAGGTTGACATGTAAATTGAGTTACACACTGACGTGAGTTGAGATGGGAAAAATTTACATCACACTGAGATTGACGTGTGATGACACGATAGAGCGTTGCAACGCACTTATTACGGTATCTGTCAAACCTTTCTACTTTGTATTGGACTGATGAAGCCACTGTGTGGCGAAACGTTTCCTCAATAAAGATACCCAAGTGTTGCATATGTGTCTAATTTATAACTTGTCGGTTCTCTGAACCATTCATCTACATCTGTCAAACCTGTTATAAATACTGTAGCATATCTGTAAATAATATGGGTGGTGGGAATATAAGGGTACTCAGTAGCACACATCTGGTGTATACACAAATAACCCACACTTAGGAGAGAGAGAGGAGCTTACGACGACGTTTCGGTCCAACTTGTACCATTTACAAAGTCGCACTAACACAAAAGAGTGAGGGAGCCAGTATATATAGGCGAGGGGGGACAGGGACAGGACCAAGAGAGGAAGAAAAAGCAGTGGTAGTGGAAGTAGTAGTGCTGGTAGAAAGTAGGGAGAGTAGTTTTAGTAGCACAGGAGAAGGGGATTGAAGGGAGGGAAAAGTAATTTTAGCAATAGTAGCAGTAGTAGTAGCATACTTGATTAGTGAAACTTGTCTTGTTTTAGTGAAACTTGTCTTGTTTTAGTGAAACTTGTCTTGTTTTAGTGAAACTTGTCTTGTCCATTGGTTGCATCCTCGCTGATATTGTTTACAGCCAGCTACTACAAGCCTTTTAGCAGTACCTGTGTTCATAATATGGGACCCTGGCCGGGATTATTTTGTTGTATTGTTTTATTGCTGCCTCATGTTGCTGGTTGTCTTGCTTATTATTTCTTTGCTTTAGTTGTTGTCTTGCTTGTTGTTGCCTTAAGTTGTTGGTTGCATTGCATTGTTGCAGCTTAGCATCACTGATTATATTGTTTTATTGCTAGTTAAGCAATGCCACCAACGCGAGTCAGACGTTTAGGGACGGCATATACAATGCGTACTCTGCCAAGATAATCTCTACATCGTCGTTGGGGTATTGCTCGTTTTATTGACCTTGAAATACCATTGTCATTTATCAGCTATGCAGGTTCGTGAATTAATTCGAAACAAGATAATGTCCGATCCATCAACTATATTTTCTGTGTCTCTACCTGGTATGTTGAATGCACAGGGAGCTCGTGTTAATCCCTGCTACCAACTCCGTGTCCTTGCTTGTGATGGTAGTGATTATGCTGCTAGGGTTTACCTGGTAACCCAGTTGAGGAGGCAGGTCAGGCCCAACTTAAGATGTATCTGCTTCTCTGGCACTCAGATTAGCAAAGGTTACTCTAGAAAAGACTCGGAAACATCGTACTTATGCCAAGGAGGAATATGATCGATAGGAGAGGAGGCAGCATCATCGTACCGTGATTAGTGTTTTAATGTACAAATATCTGTGTCGTTAGTGACACGCTTTTATGAAGCCGAGCCCGAACAATTTATAGAATCACTCGAGGATGAAGGCCGAGCTTTGCTGTGCCTAATTGAGAACTGGGCAGCACTGGTTTACACAGCATTGTATGGGAAGGCACCAGAATGTACATCTAGGTTGTGTGGTGGAGATTTTGTGAATTACAGAGTTGTGAAGTCTACTGTCCTCATTGCAGATCAGCGAACACTCCTGAAATATAGACGTGAGTTGAAGGTGAACAGGCATCAACCTGGGCAGTCTCATATGGATTTCGCTAGAGAGCTTTCTAAACTGTTTGTACAAAATGGTACAAGGCAGCGAATGTTGCCAACTTTAATGGCTTGGAGCAGATGATTTTTGTTAGTTTTCTAGAGAAGGATGGTCTAACCTTTATTATCTTGCGCACCCCAAACCAAATTTATCCAAACCTTCTCACCCTATCTCATGAGATTTTTGGTAGTAAACGGAAGGATTAAATTGACATCCAAACTATATTCACATTTTATTGTAGATGTGTAGAACCAAACAAAGTATCTAGCAATCAGGAAAAAATTACATATTCTAAGATGTTCAAAAATATTCTCCATTTGGCTAAAGTTAACAAAATAAACAATTCAATGAGACTTCTGGTTTTGCATTTTACTCATGAACAGTTTCAAGATAGGTCCGACTTTTTGAGCGACCATAAGCTTTCTTAGTATAAGCATAAGCTTAAGTAGAGTTAATAAAACATTCGTTTACCAAAGAATAGTACTGTATCCCAGGGAGCGTTCATGGACCCGCTGCTGAGACTCCATGCATCTCAAAGGACAACCTTGGTCTCGAGGCTTAGTCCATAACTTTTTGTATTCATTGAAGACCATGTCTTAACATCGGTGATTGAAATCAGGTGCTATCTGGCCGAGAGAGCACATTACTCTTAAAATTTCCTCCCGAGTGTATTCTGAAGATAAAGAGGACTGAGGGAAGAGTTGTCCAGGTGATGTAAAGAGTGATGCTATGGGTGAACAACGCACCTACGAGTGGACAGTCACGGGTAAGTACCTCCAAGGGTAAGACATCAGAACCAGTACGTGTCGATATTGCCACGAGATCGGTCAAAGGAAAAAAAAAAGCATTATACCTTAACTGGAACAATACATAGATAACCCGCGCAAAGGAGAAAGAAACTTATGAAGACGTTTCGGTCCGACTTAGACCATTGAGTAGTCACACTAACACACGAAGGTCATGCTATCACCATCTGTTTCAAACTCCAGAGGCAGACTTCAGGTAAAGGTAAGTCTGGGAACATGGGTGAGTCCTCCATTCACAATTACATAAGGAACAATTCTTCCTTAGTAGACACTCACGTTTCCCATGGTGTGGAGGACGGCGTTGCTCCTTTCTATAGTGAATGTAAAGTTCAGTTACGACAGTTGGAAGGCAGCACAGGGAGGAGATACAGTAGCAACAGGTTGGAAGGCAGCACAGGGAGGAGATACAGTAGCAACAGGTTGGAAGGCAGCACAGGGAGAGGAGACATAATAACAACGGGTTGGAAGGCAGCACAGGGAGAGGAGACATAGTAACAACGGGTAGGAAGGCAGCACAGGGAGAGGAGACATAGTAACAATGGGTTGGTAGGCAGCACAGGGAGGAGACACAGTAGCAACAGGTTGGAAGGCAGCACAGGGAGAGGAGACATAGTAACAACGGGTAGGAAGGCAGCACAGGGAGAGGAGACACAGTAACAACGGGTAGGAAGGCAGCACAGGAGAGGAGACATAGTAACAATGGGTTGGTAGGCAGCACAGGAGAGGAGATACAGTAGCAACAGGTTGGAAGGCAGCACAGGGAGAGGAGACATAGTAACAACGGGTAGGAAGGCAGCACAGGGAGAGGAGACACAGTAACAACGGGTAGGAAGGCAGCACAGGGAGAGGAGACATAGTAACAATGGGTTGGTAGGCAGCACAGGGAGAGGAGATACAGTAGCAACAGGTTGGAAGGCAGCACAGGGAGAGGAGACATAGTAACAACGGGTAGGAAGGCAGGACAGGGAGAGGAGACATAGTAACAACGGGTAGGAAGGCAGCACAGGGAGTGGAGACATAGTAACAATGGGTTGGTAGGCAGCACAGGGAGAGGAGACATAGTAACAATGGGTTGGTAGGCAGCACAGGGAGAAGACACAGTAGCAACAGGTTGGAAGGCAGCACAGGGAGAGGAGACATAGTAACAACGGGTAGGAAGGCAGCACAGGGAGAGGAGACACAGTAACAACGGGTAGGAAGGCAGCACAGGGAGAGGAGACATAGTAACAATGGGTTGGTAGGCAGCACAGGGAGAGGAGAAACAGTAGCAACAGGTTGGAAGGCAGCACAGGGAGAGGAGACATAGTAACAACGGGTAGGAAGGCAGCACAGGAGAGGAGACACAGTAACAACGGTAGGAAGGCAGCACAGGGAGAGGAGACATAGTAACAATGGGTTGGTAGGCAGCACAGGAGAGGAGATACAGTAGCAACAGGTTGGAAGGCAGCACAGGAGAGGAGACATAGTAACAACGGGTAGGAAGGCAGCACAGGGAGGGAGACATAGTAACAACGGGTAGGAAGGCAGCACAGGGAGTGGAGACATAGTAACAATGGGTTGGTAGGCAGCACAGGGAGAGGAGACATAGTAACAATGGGTTGGTAGGCAGCACAGGGAGAGGAGACATAGTAACAATGGGTTGGTAGGCAGCACAGGGAGGAGATACAGTAGCAACAGGTTGGAAGGCAGCACAGGGAGAGGAGACATAGTAACAACGGGTAGGAAGGCAGCACAGGGAGTGGAGACACAGTAACAACGGGTAGGAAGGCAGCACAGGGAGAGGAGACATAGTAACAACGGGTAGGAAGGCAGCACAGGGAGTGGAGACACAGTAACAACGGGTAGGAAGGCAGCACAGGGAGTGGAGACATAGTAACAATGGGTTGGTAGGCAGCACAGGGAGAGGAGACATAGTAACAATGGGTTGGTAGGCAGCACAGGGAGAGGAGACACAGTAACAACGGGTTGGAAGGCAGCACAGGGAGAGGAGACACAGTAACAAAGTGTAAGTTCAATAAAAATATTTGAAAATATACAAAAGGAGAAGAGTCACAAGTCGAGGAACCATTAACATAACGACGCAGGTAACCAGGAACATAACGACGCAGGTATCCAGGAACATAACGACGCAGGTAACCAGGAACATAACGACGCAGGTAACCAGGAATATAACGACGCAGGTAACCCGGAATATAACGACGCAGGTAACCCGGAATATAACGACGCAGGTAACCAGGAACATAACGACGCAGGTAACCAGTAACATCCAGGAACATAACGACGCAGGTAACCAGGAATATAACGACGCGGGTAACCAGGAACATAACGACGCAGATAACTAGTAACATAACGACGCAGGTAACCAGTACCATAACGACGCAGGTATCCAGGAACATAACGACGCAGGTAACCAGGAACATAACGACGCAGGTAACCAGGAACATAACGACGCAGATAACTAGTAACATAACGACGCAGGTAACCAGTACCATAACGACGCAGGTAACCAGGAACATAACGACGAAGGTAACCAGGAACATAACGACGCAGGTAACCAGGAACATAACGACGCAGGTAACCAGTAACATTACGACGCAGGTAACCAGAAATATAACGACGTAGGTAATCAGTAACATAACGACGCAGGTAACCAGGAACATAACGACGCAAGTAACCAGGAACATAACGACGCAGGTAACCAGGAACATAACGACGCAGGTAACCCGGAATATAACGTCGCGGGTAACCAGGAACATAACGACGCAAGTAACCAGGAACATAACGACGCAGGTAACCAGGAACATAACGACGCAGGTAACAAGTAACATAACGACGCAAGTAACCAGGAACATAACGACGCAAGTAACCAGGAACATAACGACGCAAGTAACCAGGAACATAACGACACATGTAATCATTAATATAACGACGCAGGCAACAAGGAATATAACGACGTGGGTAACCAGGAACATAACGACGTAGGTAACCAGTAACATAAAGACACAGGTAACCAGGAGCGTCACGACGCAAGGTAACCAGTAACATAAAGCAGGTAACCAGTAACATAACGACTCAGGTAACCAGGAGCATGACGACATAAGTAGCCAGTAACATAATGACTCATACGCTTCACGTAGCGCTCTACGCATATTGCTAAGAGTGAAAAAGGTTGACAGTATTCGCTGGTAGTCACCCGCGCCACCGTCATCTCTGAAAGTCGCTGTTATGAGCCTTTATCTCAGCCATTCTCCGTAATTCCCTCGGTATTTAATCTCCTTCGTTTAAGGTCTGTGCCGGTCCCCAGTGTTCACCTTACTCTCTCTCTCTCTCTCTCTCTCTCTCTCTCTCTCTCTCTGTTTTAGATTTCTATGTAGCAGGTTTCTTTCTCTGTTGCAGGTTTTTTCCGTGTAGCAGGTTTCTTTCTGTGTAGCAGGTTTCTTTCTCTGTAGCAGGTTTCTTTCTCTAGCAGGTTTCTTTCTCTGTAGCAGGTTTCTTTCTCTAGCAGGTTTCTTTCTCTGTAGCAGGTTTCTTTCCGTGTAGCAGGTTTCTTTCCGTGTAGCAGGTTTCTTTCTCTGTAGCAGGTTTCTTTCTCTGTAGCAGGTTTCTTTCTCTGTAGCAGGTTTCTTTCCGTGTAGCAGGTTTCTTTCTGTGTAGCAGGTTTTTTTCCGTGTAGCAGGTTTCTTTCTGTGTAGCAGGTTTCTTTCCGTGTAGCAGGTTTCTTTCCGTGTAGCAGGTTTCTTTCCGTGTAGCAGGTTTCTTTCTCTGTAGCAGGTTTCTTTCCGTGTAGCAGGTTTCTTTCTCTGTAGCAGGTTTCTTTCTCTGTAGCAGGTTTCTTTATCTGTAGCAGGTTTCTTTCTCTGTAGCAGGTTTCTTTCCGTGTAGCAGGTTTCTTTCTCTGTAGCAGGTTTCTTTCTCTGTAGGAGGTTTCTTTCTCTAGCAGGTTTCTTTCTCTGTAGCAGGTTTCTTTCTGTGTAGCAGGTTTCTTTCTGTGTAGCAGGTTTCTTTCCGTGTAGCATATTTCTTTCTCTGTAGCAGGTTTCTTTCTCTGTAGGTTTCTTTCTCTAGCAGGTTTCTTTCTCTGTAGCAGGTTTCTTTCCGTGTAGCAGGTTTCTTTCTCTGTAGCAGGTTTCTTTCTCTAGCAGGTTTCTTTCTCTGTAGCAGGTTTCTTTCTCTGTAGCAGGTTTCTTTCTCTAGCATGTTTCTTTCTGTGTAGCAGGTTTCTTTCCGTGTAGCAGGTTTCTTTCCGTGTAGCAGGTTTCTTTCCGTGTAGCAGGTTTCTTTCTGTGTAGCAGGTTTCTTTCCGTGTAGCAGGTTTCTTTCCGTGTAGCAGGTTTCTTTCTGTGTAGCAGGTTTCTTTCTGTGTAGCAGGTTTCTTTCCGTGTAGCAGGTTTCTTTCTGTGTAGCAGGTTTCTTTCTGTGTAGCAGGTTTCTTTCTGTGTAGCAGGTTTCTTTCTGTGTAGCAGGTTTCTTTCTCTGTTGCAGGTTTTTTCCGTGTAGCAGGTTTCTTACCGTGTAGCTTGCTCAGTCAAGCTTACTCAGTGAAGCCTACTCAGTGAAGCCTACTCAGTGAAGCCTACTCAGTGAGACCAGCTCAGTGAGGTTCACCGTCCGCTTCACCACGCTCAGCTTAAGTTGAAAACTCATTTATCCAAACTGGAATCTTGCTTCTGCAAACTCAAATCGCGTTTATCCAAACAAAAATATTGCTTATTCAAACTGGAATGTTCTTTATCCAAACTGGAAATTTTCATATCTTAACTCGAGTCTTGCTTATCTAGGCTGGAATCTCGTTTATTCAAACTGGAATCTCATTTATCCAGACTGGAATCTCTCTTTTATCCAGACTGGACTCGTTCATCCAAACTGGAATCTCGTATATTGAGACTGGAATCTCATTTATCCAGACTGGAATCTAGCTTATTCAGACTGAAATCTCGGTTATCCAGACTGGAATCTCGTTTATTCAGACTGAAATCTCGTTTATCCAAACGAATCTTATTTTTTTGCAGAATTGAGATATCGAATGATGCTTATCTCTTAATGTACTATATACACCAAGCTATGTACATCCTAGTGTATATACACCGAGAGGTGTATATCTATGTATATACACCGAAACATGTATATATCTTGACATATATACACCGAGAATATATGATTTTTTTTTCCAAGGCACCGGTCGCCTCTCACCGAGGCAGAGTGACCTAAAAAGAAAAACGAAAGTTTTTCCTTTTAAATTTAGTAATATATACAGGAGAAGGGGTTACTAGCCCCTTGCTCCCGGCATTTTAGTCGCCTCTTACAACACGCATGGCTTACGGAGGAAAGATTCTTGTCCATTTGCCATGGAGAATGAATATATATATATATATATATATATATATATATATATATATATATATATATATATATATATATATATATATATATATATATATATATATATATATATATATATATATATATATATATATAATAGTATTAAAACCTTGTTACTCTTTAATTGGCTGATTTTTTTCGGTCATTTTGGAACCGGTTTTACCCGAATATAAAATTTGTGTATATTCGTAAAGGAGGGATTTACCTGAGCGTCTGACGCCCTCGTAACCGCCCTGGCGGCCCACCTGAGCGCTGGATACACACACACACACACTCGCGGAAGCCTTGCCTCTTGTCGCGATTTGTTTTTGTTTTGCCCTAATTTTCCTTCAGGGGTGCCTTGATGCTGATGAAGGGCTCTTGATTCGAGACAGTGGTGCTGCTAGATCCTTCGAGTTGTAGCTTGGTGCTTGGTCCGAAGGGATCGGAGTGTCATCTGTTTTTTGTCTTGTGAGGATGTGAATTGTTACAGGCACGGTATTGTGGGTTGTGAATTGTTACAGGCACGGTATTGAGGGTTAGTTGTGAATTGTTACAGGGACGGTATTGTGGGCTAGTTGTGAATTGTTACAAGCACGGTATTGTGGGTTGTGAATTGTTACAAGCACGGTATTGTGGGTTGTGAATTGGAATTGTTACAGGGACGGTATTGTGGTCTAGTTGTGAATTGTTACAAGCACGGTATTGAGGGTTAGTTGTGAATTGTTACAGGCACGGTATTGTGGGCTAGTTGTGAATTGTTACAGGCACGGTATTGTGGGCTAGTTGTGAATTGTTACAGGCACGGTATTGTGGGTTAGTTGTGAATTATTCCATCAACGATACTACTAACTTTATTTTCCCATAGCTGCTCCTCCCATTCCACAGGATCTTTATTATCATCCTTACGGGTTTGTCGCTTACCCCATTAATAAAAATAATATTCGTTATAGGATTTGAATAAAAAAACGGCTTTGAATACAACAGAGCGAGCAACGGCAGGAAGTAAGAGTAAGCTCGGGGAGACTTTAGCAGCCCCTGGCCAGACTTGAACGCCTCTCGCCGTCCTCCTCGCTAAGTTTGTATACCAACTTCAAAAGTTGACAATTCTAAGTCATTCATTTGTTTTAGTTGTGTTGCTGAGGTGAGATACGTGAGTGGTAGTTGACTGGGTAGACTTGACCAATGTGACTGGGTAGCTTGAGTGACAGGTGACTGTGTAGACTTGACCGATGTGTGACTTGGTAGACTTGACCGACAGGTGACTATGTAGACTTGAGTGACAGGTGGCTGGCGTGACTTGAGTGACATGGGGCTGGGTAGACTTGAGTGATGGTGAGTGACAGATGAAGACTTGAGTGCCAGCTGACTTGAGTGTCAGCTGTCTTGAGATTAGGCGCTGATCGCTTCTTCACTCTAAGAAGGAACGCCAGCTGTAACATTTATAAAAGCCAAGATGCGTAACTAGCGGTGATGTGGGAGGGAAAACTAGCGGTGATGTGGGAGGGAAAACTTGAAATAACTACACCACGATATTGTGCTCGTGTTTAGGATTGAGTTTTTTTTGTACTGTTCAATAGTTAGAGAATATTAAGACTTGACAACCAGGAGTACTGGAGTGTGGCTGTTGGTTTATTAGTGTTTGATGTGTAACGTTAGAGTAGTACAAGAAAGTGTGGAAAGTTAATTAAGAGGAACGGCAGAAGAAAGTGTGGAAAGTTAATTAAGAGGAACGGCAGAAGAAAGTGTGGAAAGTTAATTAAGAGGAACGGCAGAAGAAAGTGTGGAAAGTTAATTAAGAGGAACGGCAGAAGAAAGTGTGGAAGGTTAATTAAGAGGAACGGCAGAAGAAAGTGTGGAAGAATGTGGAAGATGTGAGACAAGGTTAAGTTTGAGCAGCGGGCGCAACCCAAGACCATTTTCCACCACCCACTTATATTAACTTTTGCTGTTCATTTAAGAGGTTTTACACAACTTGACCAACTGCAGAGGAAAATCTGCTAGAAATCTAGACTATTTAAGTAAAGAAAGCTGCGAGGAGGAGAGAGAGAGGTGTGAAGACGTTGAGGTACTTACTTGAAGCAGTTGCGGTGGGTGGGTGCGGGGCCACGCCGTCTTATCGCAACATTGGTCGCAAGAAGGCACCGCCATGCGTGACAGTTCACATCGTGTATGTTACGGCACACGGGTACCTCAGTGCCACCTGCCACTTACACCATGATGGTGGGAGCTGCATGTTTAGCCAAGGTGGTAGTGATGATTGGTGGAGATAGTGCGGAGTGTGTAAGCGGCGTGTGAGCCAGGGTTGGACTGAGCGCTCGAGCCGTGGTGGTGGTGGTAGTAGTGGTGGTGGTAGTAGTAGTAGTGGTGGGTGTTCACCGCTACCCTCCCCTCCACACTGCCAATGCGGGACTGAACCACCCCGGCTGCCACACAGCTTACACAGGCAGGGATCCACGACCCTTCAGTTCTGTGTCCCTTCTTACCTCCCTCTCCTTACCCACCTCCCTCTCTCCCTCCCTCCCTCCCACCTTCCCTTTCCTCCTTCCTTATTCTTAAGAGGTTTCTCACATCTTGGGGCTCGTGGTTAAGATGATGGGAGCAGGTGAGAGACTCCTCACCTGAGGTGTGAGGAGGGGTGTGTCAGGCGGCCCACCACACGCCCACACCTCATCACGCCCACCACCACCCACCACCTTCCCTTCCCCTACCCTGCTAGGTGAGGTTGTAAGAGGTAAGGGAGGTGCTGGTAGGGGATCATTCTAGTCACAACTTACTGACTTTAGGTGGAAGTACCAAGTACCTGAGAGACGGTGGAGGGGTTGACCTGGTCCCAACCTCTCTCTCTTTCTCTCTCTCTCTCTCTCTCTCTCTCTCTCTCTCTCTCTCTCTCTCTCTCTCTCTCTCTCTCTCTCTCTCTCTCTCTCTCTCACCCTTCAACCCAGGAACTAGTGAAGAGCTCTTGAGCCAAGGCGTTGGAGCTACAGATCTCTCCCGTCGATCAAGTCTGATTACTCTCTGTGGATGCAGGTTTAGCGCTCTTTAAAGTGAATGTAATAATAAAAATAAGACCTGTTTTTCCTCCAAGCTTTTCTTTTCTTGTCTTCTACTTTCTCTCTCCTTCTCTCCTCTCTTCTTTCCTCCTTGTCTCCTATTCCCCCTTCCTCTCTTCTGTTTACTCCTCCTCCTCCTCTGATCTTTCCTCTTTGTCTCCTACTCCTCCTCTGATCTTTCCTCTTTGTCTCCTACTCCTCCTCTCTTCTTTCCTCTTTATCTCCTACTCCTCCTCTCTTCTTTCCTCCTTGTCTCCTCCTCCCCTTCATCCCTTTGACTCACCCCTTCCCTACCCTTCACCATATATCTCTCCACCCCTTACAGTCTTTACCGACCAGTCTAGTGATAATATAATACACAAGTGTTAGAATGATCGTCTGGGTTTGAACCAGGTTTGTTTGGGTTTTAGAAGACAGGTGAGCGAGCACCAGCTCCCAGGCCCCAGGACCGAAACGTTTTCTAATGAACATGTCCTAGTGTTTGCTTACAGGCGAGTACAATCCTCGCCCGTACCCGGGATTGTTTGCAATCGTGTCATTATGATGTCTCGAGTTAGCAACAATAAGTCCTTCTGTCTTGCACTCGGCAGATGGAGGATCAAGCCTCCACCACGTTAAGCGCTAAACCCATGTGGGTTTAGCGCTTAACATGAATTATTTATTTTTTTACGGTGTTTAAACTAATTTGTGGTTTACAACAAACTGTTTACCATACTTATTAGCCTCAGCCTCACACAAACTATAAATGTAGAGAGTGTAATTGTCGGTGGCTTCATGTCCTCGTTAATTGCTCTAAATGACCTGATTTAAATATAACATAGGAACATAAAAATGGAGGAACACTGCAGCAGGCCTACTGGCCCATACGAGGCAGGTTTTACTCAAAAACAACGATTCCCACCCACCCACTTGTTCAACCTTTTCCCAAAGTTTTTATACTCGTGTAGGAACACACACACACACACACACGAATTATTGACAAAGGATTCAAGGCAAACTTCTATGGATTCCTTCTCACATAGACCTTCACGGTATAAGCTTCAGGGAAACACCATGATGAGGCCGATGTCTTGACTAAATTGGTACGAAATGACAGAATGCTGAATATAATATTGGGTCGTCAGATAGAATGAGAGGATGAGCGGTATCGTAGGACCGTCCCACTGTTGATATGACAGACATGCTAACTACACCACACTTTAATTAATGGGTATAATCATAACCATAATTTTTAATGGAGCGGACCGGTAAGCCAGCTGAAGGTCTCGGTTAGATGACCAAAAGCTCCAGCTGCGGATCATCATATAACTAATACCCGCATCAGGAAACACTGGTCCTGTTTCCTGACAAACTTTACCTAACCTAACTACACCACAGCTAGTAAGGAAGTGCCTCAAACAAATATAAATATTTATTTTCATAAAAAGCTTTCAATGTTAACAAAAAAATACGTAAGTACCATGAGTTTGACTCTTAGTGTAAAGGTATTAATTATGCAGAGCATTAAGGGCATACTAGGATTAATTCTGGCATACTAAGATCAAGTCTTAAAGCTACTTATCAACACAGTTTAAAAACTGTGTCAGTCAAGAACTGCAAAATGTTGTCACAGATAGATTATAACCACTGTAAGTACATTTGGTAAGTTCAAGGACAGGTGGAGACTCGATTCTTCGTCTGGTAAACAGATAGACAGACACGCCGTTTCACGGCTTTCTTCAGCGGGTATGATAACTCTCAAGTGTGTGGACAGTGTCAGGGACACACTACAATTATTACTAATCTTACCTAACTTAACCTAACCTAACCTAACCGAGCTTAACCTAACCTAGCTTAACCTAGCGTAATCTAGCGTAACCTAACCTAACCTAGCTTAACCTAGCGTAATCTAGCGTAACCTAACCTAGCCTAGCTTAACCTAGCGTAATCTAGCGTAACCTAACCTAGCCTAGCTTAACCTAGCGTAATCTAGCGTAACCTAACCTAGCTTAACCTAACGTAACCTATCATATTCTAACCTAACTCTCAAACAACACAGGAACTGAATATCATTTAATTGTTAAATATAGGAGAAAAGGAGGTGAAGCAAGAAGAGGAGAAAGAAGTAGAGGAGAAAGAAGAAGAAGAGGAGGAAGAAAAAATCTTAAGATAGCTTAAATTATCATTTTTATATTCACAGATTGCATTAATTACATAAAATAATTATAATAACGAGTGTAATGAGTTTGTAATCTGCTAAATGAATCTGTAACTTAATTGCTAATGATGCTAATATATAAATTCTTGAGTGTATATAAATTCTTGGAACTGTATTTGAATTCATGAAATTGTATATAAATCCTTGAAATTGTATATAAATTCTTGAAATTGTATATAAATTCTTGAAATTGTATATAAATCCTTGAAATTGTATATAAACTCTTGAAAGTGTATTTTAAATTCTTGAGAGTGTATCAACATTTTGCCTCAGCTCGCTAAGTTGATTATTATACGAAGAGAGTCTCTATAATGTCTCATTATCGTAGCATTCAGAGATATGATTTTTTACCCGATAATGGCGGGTAAAGACTCGCTATGAGCCCGGTAATTAATTTGCGAGTCACCAGGAGCTGCGATGTATATAACTTTGTGTGTATACACTAAGACATATATACATCCCTTGGTGTATATACCCTGTTGCTCTCAGTACGCGTACACAGAGTTATACGACGCTCAGTATTTATACGGTGCGTCAACACGTGAATTATATAAGTGAAGGAGCGCTTTCCCGGGGATAATAATAATAATAATAAATAGTGATAATAAATGATGATAATTATAATAATGTTAATAATAAAGATAATAATAATAAATGATAATAATAATAATGTTAATAAAGATAATAAATAATGATAATAATAATAATGTTAATATTAAATATAATAATAATAATATTGATAATGATAAAATAATATTATTAATAAAGATAATAAATATTGATAATAATGTTAATAAAGATAATAATAATAATATTGTTAATAATAACGATAATAATAATAATGTTAATAAAGATAATAATAATAATAATAATCATGGAGGGTGGATCAAGCCTCCACTACTTGTGTTGAATAACACACAAACACAGCCAGGAACGTAGCCTCGTTTGATCCAATGAAATAAAGGATAGCTTTGATACCCTGGATCAAGAGCCCTTCACGGGCAGCAAGGCACTTCATATTAATGTCAGTTCATTGGGTGGATGGTTTGAGGCTGTTGAAGGGCTCTTGGTCCACTGAGCTGGATCTGCCCTTCCCCCTAGATCATACCCGATTTCCTCCCTACGGGTTTAGTGCTTCTCTGTGGTTATAACTAGATATTTCGATCGCTGCACGATCCAAGATAGGTATCCCTCGTATTCCACAAGCCCAGCCCTCTCTTCTTAACGATTCGAGAAAGGTATCCCCGTATCTCACAAGCCTAACCTCCTCTTCTAGGATCCGAGAAAGGTATCCCCGTATCCCACAAGCCCATTCCCCTCTACTTCAAGGATCCGAGAAAGGTATCCCCGAATTCCACAAGTCTAACCCCCTCTTCTTTAAGAATTTGAGAAAGGTATCCCTCTATCCCATAAGCTCAGCCCCCAGTACGTCATTGCATGCAAAAGGAATAATACAGAGTGCGGCATAAGTTTCTAACGCAGTTAAATGTCAAGGTCGAAAATTTGAAGCCAATCGGAAGAAGGATTAACAAGTTATCACATGGAAATTAATATTTTCATTTCTTCAGTGCAAATAGTAAGTTGGCAGCTACACAACCCATAAGCAGTTCAAACCTTCCAATAAGTAAGATACACCAGATTTGAAAGTTTGAAGCCAACCGGAAGAGGCATTCTCTAGTTATCGTAACATATACCAAAAGTTTGAAGCCAATAAAAAGTTGCTTTCTAAAGTTATTGGCATTGAAGGGTTCAAGCCGATAGATTATGGCATGAAAGCGGGTATTCAAATTTCTTCAGTAAAATTGGTAAAGTGGCACTTACAGTGTCCACAATCAGTCCCAGCCTTTCTGTAAGATATGTCAACGTTTAAGGTTTGAATTCGTTCGCAAGAGGTATTCTTCAGTTTTTGCAAGAAAAAATAATTTGTATATTGAAATTGGCAAATTTTAAGTTTGCAGAACCCAAAATCAATGCGAAACTTCCCATGAGAAAAACGTACCACCACTAAAAGTTTGAAGGCATTCCTTAGAGAAAATATAAGTGTTCCACAATTAATAATAATAATAATAATAATAATAATAATAATGGTAGACAGCAACCACCCAGGGAGGTACTACCATCCTGCCAGGTGACTGTGAAACAGAAACCTGAAACTGTTTTACATGATGGTAGGATTGCTGGTGTCTTTTTTCTGTCTCATAAGCATGCAAGATTTCAGGTACGTCTTGCTACTTCTACTTACACTTAGGTCACACTACGCAAACATGTACACGTTTATGTATACACACTCATCTGAGTTTTCTTTGATTTTATCTTAATAGTTCTTGTTCTTATTGCTTTTCCCTTTCATATCCATGGGGAAGTGGAATAAGAAACTTTCCTCCGTAAGCCATGCGTGTTGTAAAGGTCAACTAAAATGCCGGGAACAAGGGGCTAGTAACCCCTTTTCCTGTATAGCTTACTAAAAAGAAGAAGAAGAAGAAAACCGTCAAAGTGGGATGTTTGAATGTGCGTGGATGTTGTGCGAATGATAAGAAAGAGATGATTGTAGATGTTATGAATGAAAAGAAGCTGGATGTCCTGGCTTTAAGTGAGACAAAGCTGAAGGGGTAGGAGAGTTTCAGTGGGGAGAAATAAATGGGATTAGATCAGGGGTTTCAAATAGAGTTAGAGCTAAAGAAGGAGTGGCAATAATGTTGAATAATCAGTTATGGCAGGTAAAGAAGGAATATAAATGTATAAATTCAAGGATTATGTGGAGTAAAATAAAGGTTGGATGTGAAAAGTGGGTTATAGTAAGTGTTTATGCACCTGGAGAAGAGAGAAGTGTAGAGGAGAGAGAGATTTTGGGTAATGTTGAGTGAGTGTGTGGGGAGTTTTGAACCAAGTGAGAGAGTAATTGTGGTTGGGGATCTTAATGCTAAAGTGGGTAAAAATGTTGTGGAGGGAGTAGTAGGTAAATTTGGGGTGCCAGGGTAAATGTAAATGGGGAACCATTAATTGAGCTATGTGTAGAAAGAGGTTTGGTAATAAGTAATACATATTTTATGAAAAAGAGGATAAATAAATATACAAGGTATGATATAGCACGTAAGGAAAGTAGTTTGTTGGATTATGTATTGGTGGATAAAAGGTTGATGAGTAGGCTTCAGGATGTACATGTTTATAGAGGGGCAACGGATATATCAGATCATTATTTGGTTGTAGCTACAGTTAGAGTAAAAGGTAGATGGGACAAAAGAAAATGGCAACAGCAAGTAAGAGAGAGGTAAAAGTGTATAAACTAAGGGAGGAGGAAGTTAGGGTGAGATATAAGCAACTATTGGCAGAAAGGTGGGCTAGTGCAAGTAGGAGTAGTGGGGGTTGAAGAGAGTTGGGATAGTTTTAAAAATGCAGTATTAGAATGTGGGGCAGAAGTTTGTGGCTATAGGAGGGTGGGTGCAGGAGGAAAGAGGAGTGAGTGGTGGAATGAAGAAGTAAAGGGTGTGATAAAGAGAAAAAGGTAGCTTATGAGAGGTTTTACAAAACAGAAGTGTTAATAGAAGAGCAGAGTATATGGAGAGTAAAAGAAAGGTGAAGAGAGTGGTGAGAGAGTGCAAAAGAAGAGCGGATGAAAGAATGGGAGAGGCTCTGTCAAGAAATTTTGCTGAAAACAAGAAAAATTTTGGAGTGAGATAAACAAGGTAAGAAAGCCTAGGGAACGAATGGATTTGTCAGTTAAAAACAGAGTAGGGAGTTAGTAGATGGGGAGCTGGAGGTATTGGGTAGATGGCGGGAATATTTTGAGGAACTTTTAAATGTCAATGAAAAAGGGAGGCGGTAATTTCATGTACTGGCCAGGGAGGTACAACATCGTTTAGGAGTGAAGAAGAGCAGGATGTGAGTGTGGGGAGGTGCGTGAGGCATTACGTAGAATGAAAGGGGTAAAGCAGCTGGAATTGACGGAATCATGACAGAAATGTTAAAAGCAGGGGGATATAGTGCTGAGTGGTTGGTATTTTTGTTTAATAAATGTATGAAAGAGGGAAGGTACCTAGGGATTGGCAGAGAGCATGTATAGTTCCTTTATATAAAGGGAAGGGGGATAAAAGAGAGTGTAAAATTATAGGGGAATAAGTTTACTGAGTATACCAGGTAAAGTGTATGGCAGGGTTATTATTGAAAGAATTAGAGGTAAGACAGAGAGTAGGATTGCAGATGAGCAAGGAGGCTTTAGAGTGGGTAGGGGATGTGTAGATCAAGTGTTTACAGTGAAGCATATATGTGAACAGTATTTAGAAAAAGGTAGAGAAGTTTTTATTGCATTTATGGATTTAGAAAAGGCATATGATAGAGTGGATAGGGGAGCAATGTGGCAAATGTTGCAAGTGTATGGAATAGGTAGTAAGTTACTGAAGGCTGTAAAGAGTTTTTATGAGGATAGTGAGGCTCAGGTTAGGGTGTGTAGGAGAGAGGGAGATTACTTCCCGGTAAAAGTAGGTCTTAGACAGGGATGTGTAATGTCACCATGGTTGTTTAATATATTTATATATGGGGTTGTAAAAGAAGTAAATGCTAGGGTGTTGGGGAGAGGGGTGGGATTAAATTATGGATAATTAAATGGAAAATGGGAGTTGACACAGTTACTTTTTGCTGATGATACTGTGCTTATGGGAGATTCTAAAGAAAAGTTGCAAAGGTTAGTGGACGAGTTTGGGAGAGTGTGTAAAGGTAGAAAGTTAAAAGTGAACATAGATAAGAGTAAGGTGATGAGGGTATCAAACGATTTAAATAAAGAAAAATTGGATATCACATTGGAGAGAGGGATTATGGAAGAAGTAAATGTTTTCAGATATTTGGGAGTTGATGTGTCAGCGGATGGGTTTATGAAGGATGAGGTTAACCATAGAATTGATGAAGGAAAAAAGGTGAGTGGTGCATTGAGGTATCTGTGGAGACAAAAAACGTTATCCATGGAGGCAAAGAAGGGAATGTACGAAAGTATAGTGGTACCAACACTCTTATATGGGTGTGAAGCATGGGTTGCAAATGCTGCAGCGAGGAGGAGGCTGGAGGCAGTGGAGATGTCCTGTCTAAGGGCAATGTGTGGTGTAAATATTATGCAGAAAATTCGGAATGTGGAAATTAGGAGAAGGTGTGGAGTTACTAAAAGTATTTGTCAGAGGGCTGAAGAGGGGTTGTTGAGGTGGTTTGGTCATTTAGAGAGAATGGATCAAAGTAGAATGACTTGGAGAGCGTATAAATCTTTGGGGAAGGAAGGCGGGGTAGGGGTCGTCCAAGAAAAGGTTGGAGGGAAGGGGTAAAGGAGGTTTTGTGGGCGAGGGGCTTGGACTTCCAGCAAGCATGTGTGAGCGTGTTAGATAGGAGTGAATGGAGACGAATGGTTTTTGGGACATGACGATCTGTTGGAGTGTGAGCAGGGTAACATTTTGTGAAGGGATTCAGGGAAACCAGTTAATTGATTTAGTTGGACTTGAGTCCTGGAAATGGGAAGTACAATGCCTGCACTTTAAAGGAGGGGTCTGAGATAGTGACAGCTGGGAGGGACTTTTCTCAGCTGTCGTATCTGAGCTCCTCTGCAAAGACAGTGATTATGTATGAGTGTGGTGAAAGTGTTGAATGATGATGAAAGTATTTTCTTTTTGGGGATTTTCTTTCTTTTTGGGTCACCCTGCCTCGGTGGGAGACGGCCGACTTGTTGAAAAAAAAAAAAAAATAATAATAATAATAATAATAATAATAATGTTTATTTGAGCATGATACAATGTTTGTACAGAGATGGGTGACATTTAGGTGTACATGCAGGAAGCCCATTGTTGTGCAGGGCATTTCGAGCAAACTTAATCCTATCTTAAGACTCAAATGGTAATAACTAATTGATTGCTTATATATACAGTCTCTAAGGGGGTCACAGGCAATAAATTTAAGAATCACAAGAAACACCAGAAAACTGTTGTAGAAGTCAGTATAGAATAAGAGAGGTCCGTGTGCGACCAAGATAATGGGTTGATTGTATTGTATTTCGTTAAGTGTTAAACCCGTTGTTGGTTATTCAGCGTAAGGCGAGGTCCTGGTTCCAGCCTTGGTCCGCTAATCGCGGCCCGGTCTTTGACCGATCGAGTTGTTGGTGATCCCATAATGTGTGGAGCCATTCCTACAGCTGCAGGAGTGAATGGGGGGAGGGGGTTCATCCTACTAGCTGAGTCTGTTCTCAGTGTCGAGGGGAAGGGGGTCTTAACACTTCCCTTTTCCCTGTGTTGGAGTTTAGGGACCACGTCTAAAGGAAGTCCCACCTTTCTAGTGACATAAGAACATAAGAACATAAGAAAGGAGGAACACTGCAGCAGGCCTGTTGGCCCATACTAGGCAGGTCCTTCACAATCCGTCCCACTAACAGAATATTTGCTCAACCCAATTTTCAATGCTACCCAAGAAATAAGCTTTGACAATTCTACCCACTCATGCGCGAGTCCCACTCAAATCCAACCCCTCTCACTCATGAATTTATCCAACCTAAATTTGAAACTACCCAAGGTCCTCAGCTCAATGTCAGCTGAGTCGGTCCTAGGACTCTGATAGTCTTAGCAACCCCCTGTGCTGGGGTTTTGGGAACGCGTCTAAATTGTCAGGAAGGCGTCGTGGGTAGAGAAATATGCAAATTATGCAGTGTTTGTGTATGTTCATAAAAAAAAGTGTGTGTGTGTGAGTGAGGTGGGGTGAGGGGGTAAGTGCTGGCAGGACTCCAGGTATGTATGTATGCAGCAGTAGTGTAGCGGTGAGCTGAGACAGCGTGGTAAACCCCCACTATCCTGCTGAATCACTATATTTACCTGTGCAGTATCTTACCAGATGGCTGCTGTCTTGGCCCCAGCCTCGCATATCTCTTCCCCTTCCTTTTCCCCTACCCTTGTCTCCTACACCCCCCTCCAACACTCTACCTCCGCTAAGTGAGGATTATTATGAGGAGTGGAAGGGATTTACGGGTTACTGTGTCAGCAGATGTTTTGTTCAAGGATTTCAGTAGTGTTTTTATCGTAAGCGCAAGGAGAATGATAGACTGGATAACAAGAACCTTCAGGGAGAATGATAGACCGGACAAGAACCTTCAAGGAGAATGATAGACCGGACAAGAACCTTCAGGGAGAATGATAGACCGGACAAGAACCTTCAGGGAGAATGATAGACCGGACAAGAACCTTCAGGGAGAATGATAGACCGGACAAGAACCTTCAAGGAGAATGATAGACCGGACAAGAACCTTCAGGGAGAATGATAGACCGGACAAGAACCTTCAGGGAGAATGATAGACCAGACAAGAACCTTCAAGGAGAATGATAGACCGGACAAGAACCTTCAAGGAGAATGATAGACCGGACAAGAACCTTCAAGGAGTATGATAGACCGGACAAGAACCTTCATGGAGAATGATAGACCGGACAAGAACCTTCAAGGAGAATGATAGACTAGACAACAAGAACCTTCAAGAACGTTAAGAATGACACTCTTTAATGCACCTGTGTTGTTTACACAAGAACATCACTGTGCACTGGTCGCTCCAGATGGGACAGGCGACATTGCAAACCTGGAAAAATTGTATATTTCCTTCCTGTTCGTATAAATTGATGCGAACACCAAAATTATTGGCAATGTCAAAATAAAATCTCAAATTGTACTCTCTGGAGTGGAGATGAGAAATATATGTATTATAGTTTACATATAGAAGATGCAGGACCTGGTTTCAAATCTCCACACTGGAATTACTTTGATAGTATACAGTATCCACAAGTCAAAGAACATGACAGGTGCAACACTTGGGTATCTTTATTGCAGAAAAATAGAAACACCCAAGTGTTGCATAGTTTCTTATGCAACACTTTTGAGCATAATTGTGGGAAAAATAAGCATAAAGTGGCGAAGACATTTGAACACTATATAAGGAGAGTTGCCAGTAGACCACTGTCTGGCTGTCTTCATGAGGGTATCCCATTAATTCCTGAGAGAATTTGCTGATCAGCCGGGGTATGGTGCCTGCGTGGAGCGAGTACCAACAATCTAATTGACCAGCATGTTAATAGGTAGGCCTGGTGTAGGACCGGGCCGCGGGGGCACTGATCCCGGAACCACCTGCTCCTCTCCTTCAGTCCTCACAACTCATAAACTTACCGTGGGCGTCGGGCGTGAAGAACCCCTAATCTCCTCCCCCCGTACCTCCCGCCCACTATAAGAACTCATGTTCCACCCACCTCTCTGCCCAATCTATTCGTGCCCACCTCCTCCTCTCTCTTTACCTACCCCGTCCTCCAAAACGGTAGACACACAAAATCGGTTACCGCTACGCCAGTGCCACCACGCCCACGCGCACACTGACGCCCGCGCCATCACTTTTGAGCTCAGCTACCCACGGGCGTGTATGTCATCGTGCACGCCCACCACACCACACATATGTCACTTGTGCCCACGTCTGGTATCCGTGTGTTTACCATGCACCACGCCCATACCATGATTCTTATATATATATATATATATATATATATATATATATATATATATATATATATATATATATATATATATATATATATATATATATATATATATATATATACAGGGGTTGGACAAAATAATATGAACACCTTATTATTTAACATTTTTAATTTCAATATGGAGTTGGTCCTCCTTTTGCAGCTAAAACAGAACCAGTTCGTCGAGGAACTGATTCATATAGCATTTGAACAGTATCCAGAAAAATGTTGAGCCATTCCTCAAAGTAAACCTGCTCTAACTCTTCCAAAGTCGACGGTGGAGGAAACTGGTTCCTGACTGGTTGTTTCAAATGACCCCACAGATGCTCCATAATATTTAGATCCGGTGATTGTGAGGACCAATCCAGGTGTTCGGCTTCACTTTCACGTTCTTCATGAAGGTTTTGAACAATTCTAGTGGTGTGAATTGGTGTAATATCGTTCTGGATGATAGCCCAACCTCTGGAAAACAGCGTTTGTACCATATGATGGACTTAGTCACCCAAAATCGACAAATATATTTGGGTGTTAACCTTACCAAGCATCACCAGTGCCGGGCCAAGAGAATTCCACGACATTGCTGCCCAAAGCATCACGGATCAGCCACCATGCTTGACGGTAGGGATCAAGCAGTCGAGGTTACAAGCTTCTTCAGGCTGTCTCCAGACGTAAACTCGGCTAGAACTCGGGAAAAGTGTAAACTAAGATTCGTCGAAGCAAATAACGTTCTTCCATTGGTCCAATGTCCATTGTCATTTACATCATTTTTTTGCGCTTTGCAATATATGCTTCTGAATGGAATGGTTTAGTAATTGCAGCCTTTCCATGGTAACTTGTTGCATGGAGCTGGCGACGAAGTGTTTCAGTTGAAACCTGGTTTGCAAGATGCTGATTTAGCTCAACAGTCACTTTTGCAGCTACAGTCTTATAACACTTTGACACAATTCGCCTTGATACTGGACAGTCCTGGTCACACAGCTTCTTTCCTCCACTATTGCTCTTGTTGGAGCTTGTCTTACCATCATTTTGGAAGTTAGACATGACCATAGAGACAGTTTCTCTCGAAACATGGAACATTTTCAAAGATATTGATGAATAATTACAAGTTACCGTGACCAAAATGTATTATTTATTGTTCTGTTGTGAGTAAATGAAAAACAGCATAGCTGGTTAAACACTTAAATAATACTTCTCATTGAACACGTGAATAACAACATTCCTCGTTAAACAGGTGAGTAAATAAGTAATATCGCGTTAAAAGGTATATTAGTAAATGAGTGATAACATTTGCTAAGTGTGGGTAAAGGAGCAATATCCCTCGTTAAGCAGGTGTGGGTATCATTATTATTATCATGGTAATAATAATAATAATAATATTATTATTATTATTGATGTGGTTGTTGATATTATTATTATTATTAACATCAATAAGTTATTGTTTATTGTCTAACAGTACTGAAATAAATATTTTTGGTGACATTTGAGGAGTTGGAGTCATACTGTAGCCTCACTTTCCCGTTCTTAGCTGACAGGAGTGAAACCCGGTGTGGTCTTTTACTGCTGTAGCCCATCTACTTCAAGGTTCTACATGTGCGTTCAGAGATGCTCTACTGCATACCTCTGGTGTAACACGTGGTTATTTGAGTTACTGTCGCGTTCCTGTCAGCTTCAACCAGTCCTGCCATTCTCCTCTAGCCTCTTTCATTAACAAGGCAGAACTGCAGCTCAATGGATGTTTTGTGCTTTTTTATACAATTATCAACAAACTGTAGAGACAGTTATGCGTGACAGTTCCAGGAGATCAACAGTTTCTGATATATTTAGACCACCCATTCTGGCACCAACAATCATTCCACAGTCAAAATCACTTATATCACATTTCTTCCCCATTGTGATGTTTGTACTGAACAATTACTGAACCTTTCGATCATGTCTGCATACCTTTAGGCATTCATGTTTTTTGCCAAGTGATTGGCTGATTAGATATTTGCATTAATGAACAAGTGTGCAGGCGTACCTAATAAAGTGGCTACTGAATATATATAAGATTCTTCATATAATAAGATAATGTACAGTAACAATCAGGGGAATTAGATAACCAGGAGAGGAAGTTTAGACAAATAGTCTGCGCTTTACCGTTTGTATCATTTACATTTATACGCCTTAATTATTAAAATGTATAATAATTCTCTGTCTTAATACAAAGAAATGAGGAAATATTACTGAAGGGGGGGGGGAGGAAGGTCAAGAGGGAAGGTCTGAGTTCTATTGTTACTCACATTTAATCTCCCAGCCTCTGGTCACAGTTGTTGTTTGTAAGAGCTTCTTTCTGGTTCTCTCTTTGGTGTTCAGACCAGTTTGTAGGTGGCCCGGTGGTCTGGTGGCTAGAGCTCTCGCTTCACACACGAAGGGCCCGGGTTCGATTCCCGGCGGGTGGAAACATTTCGACGTGTTTCCTTACACCTGTTGTCATGTTCACCTAGCAGCAAATAGGTACCTGGGTTGTTGGTCGACTGGTGTGGGTCGCATCCTGGGGGACAAGATTAAGGACCCCAATGGAAATAAGACAGACAGTCCTCGATGACGCACTGACTTTCTTGGGTTATCCTGGGTGGCTAACCTTCCGGGGTTAAAAATCCGAAGAAATCTTATCTTATCTTTTTTCTTCCTCCCTCAGTGGTGATTGAGGTCCTCATCTCTTTCCTACATATAACCCTTTAACTTACCAGGATTTTTTTGCCTTCAGCTAGAAGTAACTAATCAGAATGTGACCTGGCACATACATCCGAGTAACAAACCAATTAAATGTACCTTAAAGGCGTGTCTACAAAAGGCCCCAGACAACGTTCTGGTCAATATTTCTTAATGGTAGACGAGAAAACAACCAACACTCGTTTAGCACATTATTTAACGCCAACGATAAGAATCATTAGCACATCATGTAACTGAGGATTGAGTTACACACAAGTTAAGAAGCTTCAGTATTTCCCGGGAAATCTGGGAGGTTTGAGTGAAGAGCAAGGTGAAAGATTCCACCAGGAGATGGAGAGAAGGTAGCAAGGTAAATGGAGTGTCAACATGATGACTGACTAGTTCTGGATGTTGCATATAGACAACAACAAAAATACATAAATGAAAGAGTAAACTTAGTTTTGAAAGCAAAAGACAGAGATATAACAAGATGAAGTCTTGCATTTATTAGTGGTAAATTTTATATATATGTTAATTGGTACTAAATGTTACTTCATTAAATATACATTTCCTTCTATATATTTTTTGTGAGATAATATGATACAATACCGTGATTGAAACAGTGAACAAATAGCCTTCACCTAGAAGACTGAAACTTATGGCAACGTTTCGGTCTGACCTGGACCATTAACTACTACGTTCTTATTTCCACCTCTACAGCTGCTGCATTACTACTACTACTACATTACTACTCCCCTCTCCCGTTCTACCACTCCCATCCCCCGCCATCATCCCTCGTATATGTTCTGGCTCCCTTCCCTTCGCTCTTCTCTGTGTGGCCAGACTCTGGTCTAAGTCGGACTGAAACGTCATTTGTTTCTGTCTCTTACGTGTGAGTTATAAGTGTAAGTGATAACGTGCTATTTTATGCATATGTTAAGTAAAGGTCTACATCACGTTGTGAATAAACTTTACGTGATGGAGAAAAACTGATATTGCATTTGCAACCAGCAACACATATATGCAAAATATGTCAGAGTTACCGAAGCAACTTTACTTTAACCTGACTCATTTTTATAAGCCTCTGAATTATTAACCAATAAATACTTAGAGAAAATGGTGTTATACAGTTATTCACAAATGTGAACACAGACAACACAAAGAACAACACTGAACTAACATTAGTATCTTACTGCCCAAGTTACAAGCAACTTTTGTTTTCGCATAATCACACTGCTTGTATAAAAGTTATCTAGGAAATAAGGATCAAATTAACCTTAGCAGTAAATCCTAAGCAGAGCTGCTAGAACACAACTATAAAACATTCTAGGCGCATTAGCCACAATTTTGTATTCATCTAACCAAAGCCCCATAACTCACGAAATCGTAATGACACGATTGCAAACAAACCATACCACGGGTGGGGTTGAGGCTCTCTGATCCCGGGTTCTAACCCCACCCATGGTATGGTTTGAAAACCCCATAAATTTCTTTTACGAATATAGGAAAAACCTCACTTCATTGGTACATTGGTTTTAATTTAGTATTTAACTTAAGGAGGACAAAATTAGATCTAATAAAAGATAATCACAACCCATTAAATAAAATATTCTTACCTCTTAATATTACAATAAATTAAAAGAAACGGTAACCTAGGCACTTCCCTGAATTTCCTCACTAAAGAAAGAAGGGATAATCATAAACCTCTACCTCCTTATTTAGTCTGTAATGAGTCTTTAATTATAGGGAATCATTTCTCCTTTCATTACTACCTTTCTCCTACTTTAAGTCTAATAGGGATTTGCTGCAGGTTTTGAACTTAATCTAAGGCTTTCCCATACCATTTTCCACTTGTCCTCTTATGATTACTGTTTTTCTCTGTTGTTTATCACTATTTGCAAGTAACACCTTGTTTGAGTTTTTTCCACACAACTTTCCATACTTAATTCATAGCAAGACCACCCTCCAAGTGGTCTTACACGACTACTTCCACTTTCTTGGCAGCTACTTAAGAGGGGTTAGGGCGGTTAACAGAAGAGACTGGGCAGACTAGTGACCTACGTATGGTCTCTCTTCCAGGATACAGCTAGCAGGTGTTCAATAGGTACAATAAGAAGATGAATTTAGGATGCCAGTACTTAAGTTTTTTTTCCTTTAGCCTCATCTCCAGATTCTTCAGTTCGGCTCTTGTTAGAAAACGGGGACTAGATTCGCACTGGCGTCCCCAGCATATTCCCGGGTGAGCGTCACTTTTCTCCAGCGTATTTCCTCCAACCTGTATTTTCTTCACGACCTCCATAACGCTTCTCAGGCGCCAGCACTCCCTTCTTCTATTCCCATCACTTTTTCCTAAACATTTCGCCTACACGGTAAGCTTCTTGAGTCGAATACAGAGGTGACTAAAATAAAAAAAATACACAGCAGGACGAGTGGCGTGATATAGATGTTTCTTATTCATCAACGTGTCGGTATTGTATCAAAACCTAAAGGGTTATCAAAGCTTATTCCTTGGGTAGCATTGAAAATGGGCTGGGCAAATATTTTTGTTAGTGGGTTTGGGTCTGAGAAGGACCTGCCTAGTACAGGCCAGTAGGCCTGCTGCAGTGTTCCTCCTTTCTTATGTTCTTACGAGTATACAATTATTACAATAAAACAGGAAGACTTGGGTTCCCTTTCCCACTGTTCCTTGAAGATAACCAAAGTCACCTTCACCTCCAGCCAGAACCTCGTAACGACCCCCGTACCTCCAGTTCTTGCTCTCCATACCCAGGCTGAAGGAACATCCATTCTCTCCTACCACTTCCAAACTTGATGAGTTAGCACTTAATAGGTCTGTGTCTTTCTTTGTCCTCTTGTTTACTTGGCTTCTTTGGGCAAAGGAAAAGGGCAGAGTCTTGTCCCTGAGGGAGTAATAAGCAAGTATAAGAAAGTAATGAGAAGGTACTAGGGAGTAATAAGTAAGCATAAGGGATTAGGGAGTAATAATCAGATATAAAGAAGTAAAAAAAACAAGATATAAAGATGAATAAGGTGGTGTAACTAGCCCCGGTGTCACCATAGTAACAGGACCCCACAAATACGGTGTAAACATTTGGTGCAAGATGACAAAATTAGCTCTTGATGGCACTCCCTCCCTCCGAGTTCCTTCCGCCCTTCTCTTCTCCCTCCTTTATCGTCTACCTCTTCCTCTCCCTTGTTTTCCTACGACTCTCTCTCTCTCTCAGAATTCCAACATTGTAGCTCTAACTGAAACACCCATATCCATACATGGATACAACGCCTTCATTAATGATCATATACTCATGAAATACACTAGTTTTATACAGTACACACATGAAATAAACTGGTGTTATACAATCTGGTATTGTGCATTATTGTAGTCGCGGTATTGTAAATTGTTGCAGCCACGGTATTGTTAATTGTTGCAACCACGGTATTGTTAATTGTTGCAGCCACGGTATTGTTAATTGTTGCAGCCACGGTATTGTTAATTGTTGCAGCCACGGTATTGTTAATTGTTGCAGCCACTGTATTGTTAATTATTGCAGCCACGGTATTGTTAATTGTTGCAGCCACGGTATTGGAGGCATAACATGACACACACAACATACTCAACATGCACAACACGCAACATACACAACACACAACATACTCAACATACACAACATACACAACATACTCAACATACGCAACACACAACATACTCAACATACACAACATACGCAACATACACAACATACACAACACACGCAACATACACATCATACTCAACATACACAACACACGCAACTTAACATACTCAACATACACAACACATGCAACATACTCAAAATACACAACACACGCAACATAACATATTCAACATACACAACACATGCAACATAAACAACATACTCAACATACACAACACACGCAACATACTCAACATACACAACACACGCAACATACTCAACATACACAACACACGCAACATACTCAACATACACAACACATGCAACATAAACAACATACTCAACATACACAACACACGCAACATACTCAACATACACAACACACGCAACATACTCAACATACACAACACACGCAACATACTCAACATACACAACACACGCAACATACTCAACATACACAACACATGCAACATAAACAACATACTCAACATACACAACACACGCAACATACTCAACATACACAACACACGCAACATACTCAACATACACAACACACGCAACATACTCAAAATACACAACACACGCAGCATATACAACAAACTCAACATACACAACATACGCAACATACGCAACACACACAACATACTCAACATACTCAACATACACAACACACACACAACATACTCAACATACACAACATACACAACATACACAACATACTCAACATACTCAACATACACAACATACACAACATACGCAACACACACAACATACTCAACATACTCAACATACACAACACACACAACACACACACAACATACTCAACATACACAACACACACAACATACTTAACATACACAACACACACAACATACTTAACACATACACAACATACTCAACACATACACAACATACATATACCGTATATCTCACAACATATAACATAAACACATCTCAAAAGGGAGTTAGTACCTTGTTGCTGGTGAAGGGTTCTTGATCCACGGACTTGGTGAGAAGAGAGGAGCCGTACGACCCTTACGGGTTTAGTGCCTGCCCATTTATAGAGCGAGCGCAAGAGATACATTTTTTTTAACCAATAAAAATGTTGGAAAATGTGTTTTAAAATGTTTTAAAATGACGTTTTTCTGTGCCTTCGCTCCCACCTGTTAGTGAAGTGAGGTGCCAGATGAGTCGTGTACTGTGGTAGGTGCTAGGTGAGTCGTGTACTGTGGTAGGTGCCAGGTGAGTCGTGTACTGTGGTAGGTGCTAGGTGAGTCGTGTACTGTGGTAGGTGCTAGGTGAGTCATGTACTGTGGTAGGTGCTAGGTGAGTCATGCACTGTGGTAGGTGCTAGGTGAGTCGTGTACTGTGCTAGGTGAGTCGTGTACTGTGGTAGGTGAGTCGTGTACTGTGGTAGGTGCTAGGTGAGTCGTGTACTGTTGTAGGTGCCAGGTGAGTCGTGTACTGTGGTAGGTGCTAGGTGAGTCGTGTACTGTGGTAGGTGCTAGGTGAGTCGTGTACTGTGGTAGGTGCTAGGTGAGTCGTGTACTGTGGTAGGTGCTAGGTGAGTCGTGTACTGTGGTAGGTGCTAGGTGAGTCATGTACTGTGGTAGGTGCTAGGTGAGTCATGTACTGTGGTAGGTGCTAGTTGAGTCATGTACTGTGGTAGGTGCTAGGTGAGTCATGTACTGTGGTAGGTGCTAGGTGAGTCGTGTACTGTGCTAGGTGAGTCGTGTACTGTGGTAGGTGCTAGGTGAGTCATGTACTGTGGTAGGTGCTAGGTGAGTCGTGTACTGTGCTAGGTGAGTCTGTACTGTGGTAGGTGCTAGGTGAGTCATGTACTGTGGTAGGTGCTAGGTGAGTCGTGTACTGTGCTAGGTGAGTCGTGTACTGTGCTAGGTGCTAGGTGAGTCGTGTACTGTGGTAGGTGCTAGGTGAGTCATGTACTGTAGTAGGTGCTAGGTGAGTCGTGTACTGTGCTAGGTGAGTCATGTACTGTGCTAGGTGAGTCGTGTACTGTGCTAGGTGCCAGGTGAGTCGTGTACTGTGGTATGTGCCAGGTGAGTCGTGTACTGTGGTAGGTGCCAGGTGAGTCATGTGCTGTGGTAGGTGCTAGGTGAGTCGTGTACTGTGGTAGGTGCCAGGTGAGTCGTGTACTGTGGTAGGTGCCAGGTGAGTCGTGTACTGTTGTAGGTGCTAGGTGAGTCGTGTACTGTGGTAGGTGCTAGGTGAGTCGTGTACTGTGGTAGGTGCTAGGTGAGTCGTGTACTGTGGTAGGTGCTAGGTGAGTCGTGTACTGTGGTAGGTGCTAGGTGAGTCATGTACTGTGGTAGGTGCTAGGTGAGTCATGTACTGTGGTAGGTGCTAGGTGAGTCATGTACTGTGGTAGGTGCTAGGTGAGTCATGTACTGTGGTAGGTGCTAGGTGAGTCGTGTACTGTGCTAGGAGAGTCGTGTACTGTGGTAGGTGCTAGGTGAGTCATGTACTGTGGTAGGTGCTAGGTGAGTCGTGTACTGTGCTAGGTGAGTCGTGTACTGTGGTAGGTGCTAGGTGAGTCATGTACTGTGGTAGGTGCTAGGTGAGTCGTGTACTGTGCTAGGTGACTCGTGTACTGTGCTAGGTGCTAGGTGAGTCGTGTACTGTGGTAGGTGCTAGGTGAGTCATGTACTGTGGTAGGTGCTAGGTGAGTCTGTACTGTGCTAGGTGAGTCATGTACTGTGCTAGGTGAGTCGTGTACTGTGCTAGGTGCTAGGTGAGTCGTGTACTGTGGTAGGTGCTAGGTGAGTCATGTACTGTGGTAGGTGCTAGGTGAGTCGTGTACTGTGCTAGGTGAGTCATGTACTGTGCTAGGTGAGTCGTGTACTGTGCTAGGTGCCAGGTGAGTCGTGTACTGTGGTATGTGCCAGGTGAGTCGTGTACTGTGGTAGGTGCCAGGTGAGTCATGTGCTGTGGTAGGTGCTAGGTGAGTCGTGTACTGTGGTAGGTGCCAGGTGAGTCGTGTACTGTGGTAGGTGCTAGGTGAGTCGTGTACTGTGGAAGGTGCCAGGTGAGTCGTGTACTGTGGTAGGTGCTAGGTGAGTCGTGTACTGTGGTAGGTGCTAGGTGAGTCGTGTACTGTGGTAGGTGCTAGGTGAGTCGTGTACTGTGGTAGGTGCTAGGTGAGTCGTGTACTGTGGTAGGTGCTAGGTGAGTCGTGTACTGTGGTAGGTGCCAGGTGAGTCGTGTACTGTGGTAGGTGCTAGGTGAGTCGTGTACTGTGGTAGGTGCTAGGTGAGTCGTGTACTGTGGTAGGTGCTAGGTGAGTCGTGTACTGTGGTAGGTGCTAGGTGAGTCGTGTACTGTGGTAGGTGCCAGGTGAGCCTTGTACATGTGTTGAGAGGGATGTACCTCTTTTGTGATCACGTAATAATAATAATAATAATAATAATAATAAATGATTATTATTATTATTATTATTATTTGGTTGGTAAAGAAAGTTGTGAAAATTATTTAATGTCAGTGTTAGTAAGAGATGTGGACTTGATTGACAACAACTCTGATACAAACTGTGATCTGCCACAGTTGTTTGTAAGTTACGTAGTTGTATTGTTTACATATTACACAACGATATTGTTTGCAGATAACTCAATGCTATTGTTTACAGATTATGCATTTTATGTGTATCAACACAAAATTATTTAATTTCATCCATAGTAAACAAAATTAGCTGGCGTTACACTAACCTTACATAGATGACGCTAAATTAACCTCTGTGCCATCTTTTAAAAAAAATATAGTAAATCTGCTAAGTTAATTTTGTTTATGAAAGTTAAGACCAATGGCATGCCATTTCAATTTACGTGAATACATCTATAAGAATTATATTTTTTTTCGAAAAAATCAAATTGAAAAAAAAAAAAAAAATAATAATTCTGTGTTTGGCAACTCATCGAAAAGGCAGGATATATTTATTCACATTTTCAGTGATCATTTTGTTGCAATCCTCCGCATGAAAACTGATTTGATAAACATTTACAGCGGACGCGATGTTGCTTTTTTTCCTCATTTTATGACCAATATATTGAGTTGAACGCAGCACTAACCAGCGGACCAGCTTATGTCTAGACAGTAAATGTACCGATGGATTTGTCTGTGTGTAGCTATACCTAGGTGTGGAAGAGTGTGTGTAATGGCCACACACTTGCCTAACACACGCACTCACGCTAGTCTAGCTAGAGTTGATGGGGTACATGGAAAAGACAGACAGCAGACGACTTGGAAGTCAACACCCAGGCTATCTGCTGAGAACTATCCACCTTTAGGTTAAGAACAAGTGTGTATTAGCTTGGTGTATAAGTAAAGGATAGAAATAGGAGATTGAGAGAGAGAGAGAGAGATTTTAATCCACTGCAGATGATGACACTGTGCTAGTTTAAGACGACTCTCTCAGTAAGGAAGACATGGGGTATTTGCTAAACATGGAGTTCCTTCCTTATCCACATTATAGAATCATATCTCATTTGTATTGTAATTATGTTAGTAGCTTTATCCCTTTAATTATATCAGAGGTTAGTTGACCTGTCATGCAGGTACAGTCTTTATTGACCTCATCACCATCCTCAGCCAGGGACAGTAACCAACCATATCTTCCCATTGTAACTAGAAACCGTTACCAAGTATGTCATCCTTGTGTATGGGGACCATAGTTGCATAAAAGCATCATTACTATTTTATAATTAAATTAATGTTGTGTTGCTGGTTTATTTATTCAGCGTATTCAAGTTACATCTCTTAAGTTATTCGTGAATTGTTGCAGCCACTGTACTGCGTCTATGTTCTTTTATTTATTCTGTGGTCGTTGATAAGATAGACTTGTTCTGCTCCAGGGTTGCTCATATGTTCTGGTCCAGGGTTGCTCATATGTTCTGCTCCAGGGTTGCTCATATTTTCTGGTCCAGGGTTGCTCATATGTTCTGGTCCAGGGTTGCTCATATGTTCTGGTCCAGGGTTGCTCATATGTTCTGCTCCAGGGTTGCTCATATGTTCTGGTCCAGGGTTGCTCATATGTTCTGGTCCAGGGTTGCTCATATGTTCTGGTCCAGGGTTGCTCATATGTTCTGCTCCAGGGTTGCTCATATGTTCTGGTCCAGGGTTGCTCATATGTTCTGGTCTATCCTGATAACACTAATTAATAACTAGATGTTCTTTAGTAGCTGCGCGATCCTATAAAGTTATCTCCGTATTGCATAACCCCAGTTCCCTAGTGCCTCAGTGCCCGCGATTGGCATAGTGAAGAGTGTGGCATAAGTTGACGATGCAGTTAAATATTAGCGTTGAAAGTTTGATGAGTTGTAAATGCCTCAGAAGAGGCATTTATAAGTAAATGTTTGATGACTTGTAAATGCCTCAGAAGAGGCATTTATAAGTAAATGTTTGTTGACTTGTAAATGCCTCAGAAGAAGCATTTATAAGTAAATGTTTGATGACTTGTAAATGCCTCAGAAGATGCACTTATAAGTAAATGTTTGATGACTTGTAAATGCCTCAAAAGAAGCATTTATAAGTAAATGTTTGATGAGTTGTAAATGCCTCAGAAGAGGCACTTATAAGTAAATGTTTGATGACTTGTAAATGCCTCAAAAGAAGCATTTATAAGTAAATGTTTGATGACTTGTAAATGCCTCAGAAGAGACATTTATAATGCCTCAGAAGAGGCATTTATAAGTAAATGTTTGATGACTTGTAAATGTTTGATGACTTGTAAATGTTTGATGACTTGTAAATGCCTCTTCTGAGGCATTTACAAGTTATTATAAAGAAACTGATATCCAGATTTCTTCAATATATCCAAATTTCTTCAATAAAAATGGTAAATTAGGATATTACACAGCCCAAATATAATCCAAACCTTTGGAAGAGATAAAAAAAATAATATCCTAAATAAGTTTTTTATCAGCTTAGGGTAGGCTATGCTTATAACCATTTTTTATATAAGCTTAGTGAAGAAAAATGGTTCAGAGAACCGACAGGATGATGAATTAGACACGTGTGCAACACCCAAGTGTTGCACACGTGTCTAATTCATCATATAAGTTTAGGGTACATAACCTCTTGAAGGTCCTCCTTCAGGGCTACCTCTTGAAGGTCCTCCTTCAGGGCTACCTCTTGAAGGTCCTCCTTCAGGGCTACCTCTTGAAGGTCCTCTTTCAGGGCTACCTCTTGAAGGTCCTCCTTCAGGGCTACCTCTTGAAGGTCCTCCTTCAGGGCTACCTCTTCAAGGTCCTCCTTCAGGGCTACCTCTTGAAGGTCCTCCTTCAGGGCTACCTCTTGAAGGTCCTCCTTCAGGGCTACCTCTTGAAGGTCCTCTTTCAGGGCTACCTCTTGAAGGTCCTCCTTCAGGGCTACCTCTTCAAGGTCCTCCTTCAGGGCTACCTCTTCAAGGTCCTCCTTCAGGGCTACCTCTTCAAGGTCCTCCTTCAGGGCTACCTCTTCAAGGTCCTCCTTCAGGGCTACCTCTTCAAGGTCCTCCTTCAGGGCTACCTCTTGAAGGTCCTCCTTCAGGGCTACCTCTTGAAAGTCCTCCTTCAGGGCTACCTCTTCAAGGTCCTCCTTCAGGGCTACCTCTTCAAGGTCCTCCTTCAGGGCTACGTAATAACTCCAGTTGCTGAACGAAACCTTTGATCTGACGTATTTAGCGAACCCCAAGTAGACAACTTGACGATATCCTTTACCACCCTACTGGAGTCTCCAGCCTGAGGCTGGAGTCTCCAGACTCAGGCTGGAGTCTCCAGACTCAGGCTGGAGTCTCCAGACTCAGGCTGGAGTCTCCAGCCTGAGACTGGAGTCTCCAGACTCAGGCTGGAGTCTCCAGACTCAGGCTGGAGTCTCCAGACTCAGGCTGGCATATTTCATTACCTCATGTATGAAACCCATCCTGTGTGATGGAATATGACAGGAAAACATAGCTAGCTTTAATTTCCCTCGCTATGTAAGTACAATGTAGAATAGTGTAGCAGAACACTGCTGAGTTAGTCAGTTTTGCTTTAAAATATATTTACGCCGTCTCCCAATTCCCTATCGTCGCACCCTCCCACGTTCCTTCATTACCTTCCACACCTCCATTCCCTCCCACGTTCCTCCACTCCCACACCTACAAAAACGCGAGCCTCTGCCTGCACTGGGTTATACCACAAATCAACACCGGACAAACCACTTGAGCTCTGAACCGAGAGTGACACCACATCAGAATTTGGTCAAGTCCTCGTGTCCCCCTTCCTACCCTCCCCCTCCCTTCCATCCCCTTCCCCATTAAGGTACCCAATGTCCAGTGTGATGTCAATCAACCACCTGCCTCTTACCTCCCCACATCCTTCCTGTTCTGTATCTCTCTCTCTCTCTCTCTCTCTCTCTCTCTCTCTCTCTCTCTCCTCTCTCCTCCCTCGTTCTATATCCTATCTCTCCTCCCTCTCTCCCTCGTGTTCGCTATAACCCTCTTTTCCTTCCTTGTGCTTTGTGTCCTCTAAGCTTTCTCTTCTACATGCTGCCCTCTCCTCTCCCTCTCCTCCATGCTGCCCTTTCTCCTCCCTGGTGTTCTATACCCACCCTCTCTGCTCCCTGGTGTTCTGTATCAACCCTCTCTCCTCCCCGGTGTTCTATATCTACCCTCTCTCCTCCCTGGTGTTCTATATATACCCTCTCTCCCTGGTGTTCTATATCTACCCTCTCTCCCTGGTGTTCTATATCTACCCTCTCTCCCCTGGTGTTCTATATCTACCCTCTCTCCCTGGTGTTCTATATCCCCTCTCTCCCTGGTGTTCTATATCCCCTCTCTCCCTGGTGTTCTATATCCCCTCTCTCCCTGGTGTTCTATATCTACCCTCTCTCCCTGGTGTTCTATATCTACCTCTCTCCCTGGTGTTCTATATCTACCCTCTCCCTGGTGTTCTATATCTACCCTCTCTCCCTGGTGTTCTATATCCCCTCTCTCCCTGGTGTTCTATATCTACCCTCTCTCCCTGGTGTTCTATATCTACCTCTCTCCCTGGTGTTCTATATCAACCCTCTCTCCCTGGTGTTCTATATCCACCCTCTCTCCCTGGTGTTCTATATCCCCCTCTCTACCTGGTGTTCTATATCTACCCTCTCCCTGGTGTTCTATATCTACCCTCTCTCCCTGGTGTTCTATATCCCCTCTCTCCCTGGTGTTCTATATCCCCCTCTCTCCCTGGTGTTCTATATCCCCTCTCTCCCTGGTGTTCTATATCCCCTCTCTCCCTGGTGTTCTATATCTACCCTCTCTCCCTGGTGTTCTATATCCCCCTCTCCCTGGTGTTCTATATCTACCCTCTCTCCCTGGTGTTCTATATCTACCCTCTCTCCCTGGTGTTCTATATCTACCCTCTCTCCCTGGTGTTCTATATCTACCCTCTCTCCCTGGTGTTCTATATCTACCCTCTCTCCCTGGTGTTCTATATCTACCCTCTCTCCCTGGTGTTCTATATCTACCCTCTCTCCCTGGTGTTCTATATCTACCTCTCTCCCTGGTGTTCTATATCTACCCTCTCTCCCTGGTGTTCTATATCCCCCTCTCTCCCTGGTGTTCTATATCCCCCTCTCTCCTGGTGTTCTATATCCCCCTCTCTCCCTGGTGTTCTATATCCCCCTCTCTCCCTGGTGTTCTATATCCCCTCTCCCTGGTGTTCTATATCCACCCTCTCTCCCTGGTGTTCTATATCCACCCTCTCTCTCTGGTGTTCTATATCCCCCCTCTCTCCCTGGTGTTCTATATCTACCCTCTCTCCCTGGTGTTCTATATCCCCTCTCTCCCTGGTGTTTTATATCCACCCTCTCTCCCTGGTGTTCTATATATACCGTCTCTCCCTGGTGTTTTATATCCACCCTCTCTCCCTGGTGTTCTATATCCACCCTCTCTCCCTGGTGTTCTATATCCCCCCTCTCTCCCTGGTGTTCTATATCCACCCTCTCTCCCTGGTGTTCTATATCTACCCTCTCTCCCTGGTGTTCTATATCTACCCTCTCTCCCTGGTGTTCTATATCCACCCTCTCTCCCTGGTGTTCTATATCCACCCTCTCTCCCTGGTGTTCAATACCCACCCTCTCCTCCCTGGTGTTCAATACCCACCCTCTCCTCCCTGGTGTTCAATACCTACCCTCCCCTCCCTGGTGTTCAGTACCCACCCTCTCCTCCCTGGTGTTCTGTATCCACCTTCTCCTCCCTGGTGTTCAGTACCCACCCTCTCCTCCCTGGTGTTCAATACCCACCCTCTCTTCCCTGGTGTTCTG
>WNWK01009988.1:0-30000 GCA_009830355.1 Cherax destructor | reverse complement strand
ATATATATATATATATATATATATATATATATATATATATATCGAGAGAGAGGGATAAGAAATCTTTGAAAAATAATGAAGCACTTAGAAAGGCTGGTCTGAGGTGATGGTCTGGTGTGGCCAGATGGTCTGGTGTACCCAGATGGTCTGGTGTACCCAGATGGTCTGGTGTACCCAGATGGTCTGGTGTACCCAGATGGTCTGGTGTACCCAGATGGTCTGGTGTACCCAGATTGTCTGGTGTACCCAGATGGTCTGGTGTACCCAGATGGTCTGGTGTACCCAGATGGTCTGGTGTGGCCAGATGGTCTGGTGTACCCAGATGGTCTGGTGTACCCAGATGGTCTGGTGTACCCAGATGGTCTGGTGTACCCAGATGGTCTGGTGTACCCAGATGGTCTGGTGTACCCAGATGGTCTGGTGTGGCCAGATGGTCTGGTGTACCCAGATGGTCTTGTTTGGCCAGATGGTCTGGTGACTCTTAAGGAAGCTGGTTAATCTCAAGTGACTTGCTGCATTAATCCTGTTTCCTCTTCCTTGTACTTCCTCCTTCTTCTCTCTCGTCCTCTGAGTCCTCCTGATTGCGTCTCCTCTTCCTCCTCTTCCTCCTCCTCATGCATCTTCTCTTCCTTTTCATATGATTTTTCTTCTTCTTCCACTTCTTCTTCCACTTCTTCTTCTTCTTCTTCTTCTTCTTCTTCTTCCTCTTCTTCTTCTTCTTCTTCTTCTTCTTTTTCTTCTTCTTCTTCTTCTTCTTCTTGTTCTTCGTCTTGTTCTTTGCCACCGCCATAACCACGCTCGCCTTCCCTATACATATATACCTCCGTCATAAGACTCAGGTATATATGTCTTCCTTTCCCGTGATACACCGTCATGAATTAATGTATAAATGTATATTTTTGTCTTGCAAGAGGAGGTGTCGGCTGCTGCGTGCGTTTTAAAACGTTGATCAAAGGTGTGTGTGTGTGTGTGAGCAGCAGGGGCGGACGCGCGAGCGCACACACACACACACAATTGGCTCCTGGAGTTCAACACCACCAAGTGCAAAGTCATGAAGATTGGAGAAGGGTAAAGAAGACCGCAGACGGAGTACAGTCTAGGGGGCCAGAGACTACAAACCTTAATGAAGGAAAAAAATCTTGGGGTGAGTATAACACCAGGCACATCTCCTGAGGCGCACATCAACCAAATAACTGCTGCAGCATATGGGCGCCTAGCAAACCTAAGAACAGCATTCCGACATCTTAATAAAGAATCGTTCAGGACCCTGTACACTGTGTACGTTAGGCCCATACTGGAGTATGCAGCACCAGTTTGGAACCCACACCTAGCCAAGCACGTAAAGAAGCTTGAGAAAGTGGAAAGGTTTGCAACAAGACTAGTCCCGGAGCTAAGGGGTATGTCCTACGAGGAGAGGTTAAGGGAAATCGACCTGACGACACTGGAGGACAGGAGAGATAGGGGGGACATTATAACAACATATAAGATACTGAGAGGAATTGACAAGGTGGACAAAGACAGAATGTTCCAGAGATGGGACACAGCAACAAGGGGACACAGTTGGAAGATGAAGATTCAGATGAATCACAGAGATGTTAGAAAGTATTTCTTCAGTCACAGAGTGGTCGGGAAGTGGAATAGTTTGGGAAGCGATGTAGTGGAGGCAGGATCCATTCATAGCTTTAAGAAGAGGTATGATAAAGCTCATGGCGCAGGGAGAGTGACCCAGTAGCGGCCAGTGAAGAGGCGGGGCCAGGAACTATGAATCGACCCCTGCAACCATAACAAGGTGAGTACACACGCACGCTTGGCAGACGAATGAAAAGATGCTGGAATAGAGGAAACTGAGACGGTGATTCTTCGTGAGACTCCTAGCTATTTCGACAGCAAGACCACACTTTGAAGTGTAGTGAGCACTTTGAAGTGTAGTGAGCACTTTGAAGTGTATTAAGGACTTTGAAGTGCAGTGAGCACTTTGAAGTGTGTTGAGCACTCTGAAGTGCATTGAGCACTTTGAAGTGCATTGAGCACTTTGAAGTGCATTGAGCACTTTTTGAAGTGCATTGAGCATTTTGAAGTGTAGTGAGCACTTTGAAGTGTATTAAGGACTTTGAAGTGCATTGAGCAAATAGCAACTACACTTCGGCTGGTCCCTTCTCAAGAAGATCACTTCATCTGAGATCATTCTTAGAATGACTGGGTGAGTTTGCAGCATGATCGTGCAACATAACAACATGGGGGGAAATGAAGTCTGTTGACCAAATGAAATCTCTGGCACACAGTTGGCTCCAACTTCACCCTGTTCCCTCCTTGTTTGTCTCATAAAAATAAAAGAGCTTTCAGATGAGCTGAGGTAGGTAGCAGCTCTTAGCTTGTAAATCAAGGTAGGAACTCTTAACATAACCCTGTAAAAACTCTTGTGTAAATAAAAAAATGTATTGAGCACTTTGTAATGTGTTAGGCAATTTGTAGTGTGTTTAGCACTTTGTAGTGTGTTGAGCACCTTGTAGTGTGTTGAGCACTTGGTAGTGTGTTGAGCACTTTGTAGTGTGTTGAGCACTTGGTAGTGTGTTGAGCACTTTGTAGTGTGTTGAGCACTTTGTAGTGTGTTGAGCACCTTGTAGTGTGTTCAGCACTTTGTAGTGTGTTGAACACTTTATTGTGTGTTGAACACCTGTCAATGTTTGAATCAAATGAAAGGAGACAAATACGAAATATGAGGAGTTTAGTATTTCGATCTCCAACTAAAACCCTCTTTAGCATATATATATATATAATATACTTGAGAGTGTATGTACCCAGGGAGAGGCATTCAGAGTCATGGGCAGTGAGTGAACCGCTGTGTAATAGGGCAGTTGGTATGTATTCATCATTGATATGCCCTTCTCGTACTCAGTACTAATATGGTCAAGACTACAGACTGGTTTATGCCACCCCCCAAAACACACACACACACACACACACACACACACACACACAAACACACACACACACACACACAAACACACACACACATACACACACACCTACTGATTCTGTGTGTTGTACGAAAGATTTTTTTACAATAGTTGCGAGTATATCTTGTCTTATATTTGTCAATGTTTTCAGGGATTTTAGCGCCAGCGACTCAGTCTATGAGAAAGTCTATATTGAAAGGAAACACTGGTGGGCTGAGAACTATTAAGAAACACACGGGAAGGTAACTACAAGTGTAGGCTGAGTATAAATACCAGTGTGTAAGATTTACTACACCTTACTACTTTTAAGGACTGGCTCACCATGGGTTCTCAACCCACACGTTCTGTGAGTTGTTTGGTTGCTTAAATGGATTTGATACCTTTTGACTACACTAGCGTCATTAAGTCTGCATGTCACCTGCTCACCACCAGTCAAGAATACTTTACGTCCTGAGATAGGAATTAAAGTAAACTCTCATTGTATATACACTAAGAGATATACACATCCTGGTGTATATATCCTATGTATGTGAGTTGTTTACAGTTGTCTTAGTATGTTCATTACATCTTATATGATGTGGAGAGCTGTTCAAGTTATGTAGTTAGTGTGTGTACTCACCTATTTGTGGTTGCATGGGGTCGGTTCGCAGCTCTTGGCCCCGCCTCTTCTTTGGCCGCTACTACGTCCACTCATTCCCTCTTCTCAGAGGCTTGTCGTACCTCTCCTTAAAGCTATGTGTATGTGTGTGTGTATGTATGTATGTATATGTATGTATATATGTATGTATGGATATGTATGTATGTATGTATATGTTTGTATGTATATGTATGTATGTAAATAGAATTGACTGAGAGACTTTATCTGATAATATATTAACCAAAACGTGAGATAATGTTGGACGTATCTGAGATTTAGCCACTAGATTATTCTTAAGTAGTGCGCCATGTCTTTCACTAGTTAGGTATAATATTCTGGTAATTAGGTTGCTTCATGACACCTGTGGCTGGTTTCAAGAGTTCTACTCTGGAAGCCCGGTCCCAGGCCGGAATTAGTTGCTAGCTGCTTGGTCATCCAGACTGTTGCTGCTAAAGTCCCGCAGGTTTACGTTCACACGTTACTTGGCTGATGTAGTTCTTGTAGAGGTCGTCGAGGCTGACTCAGTCACTCACAGTAACCTAGCATCGTCGAGGCTGACTCAGTCACTCACAGTAACCTAGCTATAACACTTCGCCCGAACAATTCACCGCCAAATCAGGAATTGGAAATTTAAATTATACGACGTTTCGGTCCGTTTTGGACTATTATCAAGTGATATGATAATGCTCCAGGACTGACCCGAAGCGTCAATGAGTGTTCATTCACATTTTACTGAATATGTTGTAAATCACTTACACATTGTTTCACTTACAAGGTGGAGAGCAACAAAGGTCTTTTAATAAGTGTCGGACTAAATAACGGGTACCTCGTTAGCTGAGTGACATAAAATGAAGATATAATGTTGCCAGAGACGCTACAGCTAAACTCCTAACTTCCAATCACCTCCAGAAATACTCAAGAAAGTCAGTTGTAAGTCAGTTGTCAAAACAGTGTTATTACAGATGCACTTCCATCGCATCACCTCCAGATATACCCCAGAAAGTCAGTTCTAAGGTGTTGCTACATCAAACAGGCCTCTTCACTCTACTTCCCATCTCCTCCAGAAATACACCGCAAAAAAAGTCAGTTCTAAATCTCGCTACACACCAGAACATCGTTTTCTGAGTGGCGCTCTCGCACCCCATCGCTCCCACAGACACTGCACCAACAAGTCTTTTCATCAACATGCAATCCCGCGGGAGGGTGTGTGGGGTCAACATCATTATAATTATTGATTAGCTGCCACACTTGCAAACAAGCTCAAGGAAAGACCTGTTTCAGCTCTATTACGCCGGCAAACTATTTTGTGTTACCACTCACGGAATCGTAATATCACGATCGCACACAAACCGCGGAGAGGGTGAGGTTAGAACTCACTCACCATGAGTTCTAACCCCACCCGTACTGTGGTTTGTTTCGTGTTACGCAAATAAAAAAGAGTGCGTTAATTTGTGGGCAAGGAAGAGAAGCTCTGTTTCGTCTGTATTAAAATTTGTGCTCTAGACCAAATGCCACATATACACACAGCAAGTACGCATACATACATAAGACATGTACACATACTAACCAACATACACACACCAGGATGCATTAAAAAGCACACATGTATTGGAAACCGGAAAGTTTAAACAAATATATATGGCACACTAAACACTATAGATCTTTATGCTCGTCACTTTGTGAGACGAACCACCCCCTTAGAACCCATCTAACGTGGTCGTCAAGTCACTCAAACTCTCTTACCTCTCTCTCTTCGTGTCTACCCACAATATTTTTCTTTTTTTTTTTTTCCTGTCTATCCACAACCTTTCTTTTCTCATCCTGTCTACCTACAACCTTTATTTTCTCATCCTGTCCACCCATAACCTTTCTTCTCTCATCCTGTCTACCCACAACCTTTCTTCTCTCATCCTGTCTACCCACAACCTTTCTTCTCTCATCCTGTCTACCCACAACCTTTTTTCTCTCATCCTGTCTACTCATAACATTTCTTCTCTCATCATGTCTACCCATAACCTTTCTTCTCTCATCCTGTCTACCCACAACCTTTCTTCTCTCATCCTGTCCACCCACAACCTTTCTTCTCTCATCCTGTCCACCCACAACCTTTCTTCTCTCATCCTGTCCACCCACTACCTTTCTTCTCTCATCCTGTCCACCCACAACCTTTTTTCTCTCATCCTGTCCACCCACAACCTTTCTTCTCTCATCCTGTCCACCCACAATTTTGTTCACTGGTCTTGTCAAACTTCAGTGCTTCCACTCCCCATTTTTGTCATCTCTCTTATGGACTAAAAATATAAAAAAAGCGAGACACCACAAATCTAGCTCTGCTCTTCTAGCAACAAACATGTCATCAAATACACACTCACATACACACTCGGTAGCTTGTATTTAATTTCAGTGATTATGGGGAAAAAACGGGAGTTTGGGTGATTAGTGAAGTGAATCGTTTCGTGGTGACACTGACAGGAAGTTTTAATGGAGTAAGACTAGTATTCCATGGTGAAACTGAATCAGTGTTCACGAAGACCGTGACTCATGGGTTGTAAAATCATGAGGGAATGGTGGTGGTGTTTTATTCGTCAGGAAAATGAATCCATTGACGTGAGTCTTAGGAAGATGGTTCGCTCAGTGATAGTTCTGTATAAATACAATGCTGTTTTATAAGCTGAATTTGCCGACTTGGCTTAGTCGGCAAGCCTCATCTTGTCATACAAGCCCAGTATATATATATATATATATATATATATATATATATATATATATATATATATATATATATATATATATATATATATATATATATATATATATATAATGTATGGAGTTTCTCACTATGCATGAAGTAAGACGACGAAATATTTCGTTTTGTTTTAAGGTCAGTATATTAAAGATTCAATGTTTCATTGATGATTCACCGGCGTCTCGTACATAATGTGCGTACTCATTCATTCTACTTATTATCGCATCAACCCAGGACGGATGACTTGATGTGCACAATTGAAGAAGTCAGTCAGAGAGAGAGAGAGAGAGAGGAAAAGGGAAATAGATTGATTGATTGGTTGATAGAATAATATTATTTATGGAGGGATGATAGATAGATAGGTAGAATAAAATTATTTATGGAGGAATTATGCAAGAGAATTTGTCATTAGTGTGGAGATCGTATTTAGTATTCAGAGTGTGGGCTAGCATGCCTCTCCTCGACTCACTCTGCAGGTAGCTACGCCAAACACGTTCCCTTACAGTTGTTGCCTGTGTTCACCGAACACAGGCAACAAGTGGAGAGATATGGCAGTATTTCTTAGATAGGTCTGGGTTTTGTATTGAGATGAGGCAGGATAATAGCTCTTGCCTTGCAAATGAGTCTCTATCACCTTAGCTTCTTCCCGCATCTTTCTTTCATTCGTTTGTTTAATCAACAAAGAGGCTATTTTATCGTGCACCCCACATCCATCTTATAGATGTTAGCGGCTAGTTTATTTTGCACTCCATATTCATCGTGTGGATGGTAGCGCAAAGGATGTGGATAAAGGAAATCTAGGAAAGAACAGCTGCTACCAAAGCGGAAAGTTTTATCTTTTTGTAGGACTTCGTTTCTGGCTTCCCCGTCAGGTTTTGGGGAATGATGGTGACCTACAGTCATGTCTTTGGGAGTTCGTAGCGCCCTTGACACTCAGATTTTGGTGAAGTTTGTGGCAAAAACACTAGTTTTTAGAGGAGTTTCTGCTCCAGTGTTAGGTGATGGAGTAGACATGTGTAACACCTGAGAATCTTCATTTTAAAGATGTTTCGCCAACCAGTGTTTTTTTTTCAATTCAGTTCAGAGATTACAGTGGAAGATAAGGTATTCAATCTCTCGGTCTTGGAGAAGGTGTTCAATACCTTATTCCTGATGAATCTGATTCATTAATACTAAGGAATTGAACACTTCCGAGGCTAAACAGCTGATTACTTTTTTTCCACTGTCTTCCGTATATAATCTCTGAAATTACTGGCAAAACTTCTTCAGAATAAAGATACACAAGTGTTACACCTGTGTCTAATATATATTGATAGGTCTATATGTAATACTTCTGTAAATAGTTCCAGGGATAATGGCCACCAGTCAGAATTTTAGGGTTTGTGGCCAGTCAGATTTTTAGGGAGTTTGTGGACTTAGTGAGACTTTAAGCGAACCTCTGGATCTTTTGGAAACTTTTAACCTGTGGTATCTAAGCTCGGGATAATGTTATATTTCCGGAGCCCTCCAGCAGGTGGCGGCCGCAACGCTGAAAGCCAATACCCTGGTGGGTCAGATATTGGCGGCGGGAGGCTCAGGTGAGGATGGCTTAAAGGTAAGAAGGTGTGTGGCTGATCAGATGTAAACAAAATAAGAGGAACCATTTCAGTTCACGAGGCAACAACACAGTGTTTTATCTAGTAGTGTGTTTTATATAGCACTTTGAAACATTGCTAATGCTGCTACGGTTGATTGGTTCAGTGTAGCTGCAATATCATGTGTTGGAATGTATCTATGGTGCCTCCTTACTCCAAACGAGATCCATGATTTTTTCACCTGGATGCTGTGCAGTTTGGATTCTACATCTCTATGTCTGATGTTCTCACCATAATCTTCTCATGGTTATCACGTGGCGCATCTAACGCATGGTACGCGTTATCATGGTAATACTCACTAGGTATTCCTGAGCATTACTCGCTAGGTATTCCTGAGCATTGAGTGAATATCATGGTAATACTAGGTATTCCCTAAGTAACGAGTGAATATTATGGTAATACTCGCTAGGTATTCTTTAGTATTGAGTGAATATCATGGTAATACTAGGTATTCCCTAAGTAACGTGTGAATATCATGGTAATACTCACTAGGTATTCTCTTAGTAACTGGTGAATATTATGATAATACTCAGCAGATATTATGAGACTTAGTGCTGCACAAAAATATTAACTCTGGATATTGGTGTTGGACATGACTGTGTGGGAGGAAATTAACCTCGTTGTTAAGCGGACTTTATCGTTTGTCACCAGCAAAAAAATGCTAGAGTTTTACTTATCAATGAAACTAAATGATACGGGGTTAATACTTGTTCCTTTAGGGCTTATACGGCTTATACCTCTCATTGTATAATGAAGTATATTCAGTGTTGTTCTAGAGGAAGTATATACAGTGGAACCTCTGGTCACGAACGCTTCCAAACACGAACAAATCGGTTCACGACCAAACAATTCGTCAAATATTTGCATCTGGTCACGAACACATAATCGGGTGCCGAACAAACACAGCCGCGGCAATTTTCACATTCCAGTCGGTCTCTCAGTCCCTCGGCTTTGATGACAGACTAATCACAGGGACGTTTAAAACTGAGGGAATGGAAGGTGGTGAGGTTGAATTTAAAGGCTGCTTCAGTTCTTTAGCTCCTGAGCTCTTTTTCCAGCATCAAGACACTTCCAGGATTTTATGAACCAGCTAGACGGTACGACAGATGGATGAGTGGCTGGGCCAAGAGGTTCAAAACATCGCTGGATCAGGAGGTTCAAAACATCGCTGGATCAGGAGGCTCAAAACATCACTGGATCAGGTTCAAAATGTCGCTGGGTCAGGAGGTTCTAAACGTCGCGGTGGAACATCTGAACAAACCACTCACAGAAATCGATGTCAGTATCTTGGAGGATATGTTCAAACACAGTTAGCTGGGTGCTGATCACATTTGATGTCAGTGTTGAAAATCTTACTGGAAGAAAAGTCAGGTACAAGCTGCAAGAGCGACTCATCGTCATCAAAAATGAAGAGACACTTTACTACAGTCTCTGAATTCAAAATAAATCCTTGAAGACACTTGACTACAGTTACTACATCACTCTCCTCGTTTAGGACAAAGTGTACGAGGTAAGGCAGGCTCTGGGAGGTCAAGGTTGAGGCCTTTTGCCCTGAGACACAACTTCCTGCCCTGAGACACTTCTTGCCCTGAGACACAACTTCCTGCCCTGAGACACAACTTCCTGCCCTGAGACACAACTTCCTGCCCTGAGACACAACTTCTTGCCCTGATATACAACTTCCTGCCCTGATATAAAACTTGCTGCCTTGATACACAGCTTCCTGCCCTGATATACAACCTCCTTGCGTAATTCTGTATTTTCTACGCACATTGTAACAAGGACAAAGTCCCTGAGCCGGCTGGTTTGTTCCACCTTCATTAGGTTTGAAGTCTAACGACTACATGAGGGTCATTATGGCTGCATGTCACCTGTCCATCAAAGTCAAGGATATTTCAGTTTCTAAAATAGAGATTGAAGTAAAATATCTGTGTATATACACTGAAATACACATCTCTGTATATACACTGAGAGATATTCGTCTTTGTGTATACACTGAGAGATATTCGTCTCTCGGTGTGTATATTTCTCTCCTACACCTGTGGTATACAGAGTATGACTTGCCATGAAGTATATAGATATCCAGCTTACGAACGAGTTAAGTCCATGTGAGTTTGTGCTCACTAACGAATGGTACTTATGAACGATAGTACACGTACAGAACTGTATTATGGCTAAGTAAGTTTATTCAGGTATACACAAATACAGTTACATAGATTATCATACATAGCAGCATATGTGTAGAGAACCTGAGTGTGTGCACCTCTAAACTTGGAGGTGCACGGACGCTGTCTTCCTCTCTTATAAAGATTAATTAAGAGTAAAGTTAACAGAATTGCTGACTGAAAACCAAAGGATTCTTGACCTACTAGAATGATTCCTTCGGAATCCTCTTTAGAAGTCCTCTCATCCTTCAGTAAACCCCCTAATTGTCTTCAAGAGTTAACTTTTATCCTTGCAGGATAGAAAGGGTGAACTGGGGGAACAGGGAAGAACAGGTGTGAGCAAAAATACTCAATATCTGCATCCGCCCCAGAATCGAATCCAAGCCCTTTGGTTGCGAACCGAAGGCGCTACCATTGAGCAACGAGCTACAAAACTTTGAGAAGTGCTTGAGGAAAGTTGCTGATTAGCTGGGCTGTGGTGATCAGGTCAAGTAGTGCAGTGAGCACCAACAGCATAAGTGATCCAGACACAAAGAGAGAGTGAGAGACCTGGTCTGTGACTGCGCTGTGGATGCAGTGTTGTCACGTCACTTTCTACGGGTAATACGTAATGTACAGGTAACATATTCATCTAACCCACCCCAAAAAATTTCTGAATGGTACTTGTGGCAAAGATGGGAAATACCGTTTATCTTTGTAAATAAATATAGGTGTTTTAGTGGAGTTAATAACGCGCGCGCGCGCACACACACACACACACACACACACACACACACACACACACACACACACACACCTCAGGTACCAAACATATTAACACAAGATAACCTTTCTCTGTGAGTGGTGTTCCATCAGAGGATCAATTAACATGTTAAATGAGGTGACCTGTCACTTTGATAGACATGTGAGATTAATAACACGTCAAGTACCTCTCCTCCTCTCCTACTGTCCTCGACACTCTCCTTTTTTAACTCGTCAAAACTCGCCTTCCTGTTCACACACCCACAAAGACTCGAATATGGAGAGCGCTTAACACTGGTGTGTCAAGCGAGGCCTTGATGCTAGTCAAGGGTTCATGATCCAAGGAATTGGAGCTACTCTCCCATTCATTGAGTCAAACCTAGTTGCTCTCCATTTCTTTTTTGCAATATGATTACGGGCTTTAAGCATCCCATGAATATAATAAACAATATAAATTTTAAACATAGAGCAAGTTATATATATATATATATATAATATATATATATATATATATATATATATATATATATATATATATATATATATATATATATATATATTTGAGACCACTTTATTAGGTACACCTCTACACCTGCTTGGTAATGCAAATATCTAATCAGCCAATCACGTGGCAAAAAAATTAATGCCTAAAGGCATGCAGACATGGTCAAGAGAAAACATCAGAATGAACAAGAAATGTGATTTAAGTGACTTTGACCGTGGAATAATTGTTGGTGCCAGACAGACGGGCTGGTTTGAGCATCTCAGAAGCTGCTGATCTGGGATTTTCACGCAAAACAGTTTTCCTAGAAGCGTGCTGAAATTACAGTTCAGATGAATCTCTGAATTACAGCATCACCACCCGTCCTTCATAGTGCAGATATTGTACTTCCCACCTGCATCAATACTCACCATGTGTCAGGGAAACAACCACTGATAGCCACAATAATGGTTATCAGTTAATCAAATGAGCTTATATTGATGATTTTTTTACTATCTATAAATCATTTCGGGGCCAAACTTTAAGGAGCGTAAGTTGAGATCTCAAGGAGTAGGTGGGATTCGAACCTGTGGCAATGCAGCCCTGTAACTATTGAAGGAACACTCTTAGCCTCTGGGCCATGAAGGCTACATCAAGGTTACCACCAGGTATATTTATACACTAGAGATGTTACCATGCTATACCATGCGTAGATTTGTAATTTAAAATAAAGTTATTGAGTTCGTGCGTGGTCAGAGAGGCGGTGTCTGACCTTCACATGTCGAAGCTGGTCAGTGTGTGATGTCAGGTTTCTGCTCTCCCGGGAATGAAAATTATGCCTGATACTGTTTACACTATGCAAGATCATTTTAACGCTTGCCAGCATTTTGCTGCAGCACTTCCATTCATGGAGTCATGTGATGCAACATAGTGTAAGGTGTGGGGAGGTATGAGCGGCGCTGGTGTTTGTTAGTCACTAAACAGTGAAGCGGCTACTGTTGTAAATCCTCGTCTCCTTTAATTGATTTTTCATTGAGTAATAACCATCTTAATTATTTTATAATTAGTGGTCAAATGCTTGCCAGTTTGTCTAGTGTAAAACATGACAGTGTTTACTTGTTATACTGATCTGTGTGTGTGTGTGTGTGTGTGTGTGTGTGTGTGTGTGTGTGTGTGTGTGTGTGTGTGTGTGTCTGTGTGTGTGTGTGTGTGTGTTCATCCACATTTTTACATTTAATAATGTTAAGGGTGACCGGATGTGAAGACTGTGGTGAACATTAAAATATTTTTGGAGCATTTCCTTTTATAAGTATTGCTTGCTTTGTTAAGGAATTATGTTTTGATCTTTATAAACAAAACAACTGTCACACCCCCACACCACACAGCACTACACTCAACATCACTATACCACGAGCACCACCGACACCACCACCATCACCTTAGCCACCACGATCTCCAAAAAAACAACACCACCACCACCATGACGATCACCACCACTATGGCAGGAGCACCACACAACGGTCACCACCCTCCACCCTTCCTTCACTGTGTAGTAGAGGATCACAGGTGTGAGGGGAACACAAGCAGTGGCGGAGTAAGCAATGTCAGTCATTTGATGGTAATAGCCTTATCTGCTGGCGACACCTGTTTTTGCAGCCCAGGTGTGTGAGAGGCGAGAGTCGTTAATATCTCCACTCCATATATGGACAGTCTTACCACCTTGTAATTAAGGCTGACAGCTTCTTGCAAAAATATGCAAGATTTGCTAAATTTGTCATGATAGTGATGTCTAGTTGGGATTATACAGATACTGATTACTGTATCAGTATATATACTGATAAAGTGGAGGATAGTATTATTATTTGTATATTGAATCAACAAATGCATGTCAACTATTTGGGAGGAAATGTACCGTGTTTATAGTGGTACGTTCACTGTCTGGATGAGTTTCCTAGGCTTCAGTTTCACCCTGGATGGTTGCTGTCTACCATTCTTTTACATTTGAGCAAACGATTTCATTATTTTTGTTAAATACGACATATAAATCCTATTAGTGACATGTAAGGAACATTTCTCACAAGAACTACACGAAATGTGACGCGTGTTTGTGGAACTTGAGTCAATAAGCAAATTCAGAAACCCTTTCCACCAGTTTTTAGGCATTTGTGGCATATTTTATGGTAGGAGCTGTGGTCTTTACCTTGGTTCTTTTAATAGGGCATAAATCTAGAACAATATATTTTTTTTTAAATGAGATTTGAAATGATGGAGTGTTGGTAACATTCCACCAGGATCACCAAGACTGCGTAAACACCGAAACATCTACGATGTTTTCACGTTTCTGAAGGATTTTATATGATCTTTTTTAGGAGATATCAGTTTTGCCACAAAAAAAAAATTTTTGGTTAAAAAGCTAATATTAATTTAGAGTAAAACAACTTAATCCTATAGATTTTAATGGACTTTTCATATTGAGTTTAAAGAAATTAGAAAATTAATAAGGTGTCATAAGTTAATGTATTCGTATCCATTGTCCTTAAATTGTCAATAGACATTTACCCTTTGTGCCACAATGCAGGAAGTGTACTGGAGGCAGTGTACCGGAGGTAACAGTGTACCGGAGGTAGCAGTGTACTGGAAACAGTGTACCGGAGGTAACAGTGTACCGGAGGTAGCAGTGTACCGGAGGTAAGTGTAGCGGAGGTAACAGTGTACCGGAGGTAGCAGTGTACCGGAGGTAACAGTGTACCGGAGGTAGCAGTGCAAGAAATACGCTGCTCAACGTGAATGTTCATAAATGCTGTGAAATTAATGATGTGAAAACTATACAGGTTTCATAGTATTTCTTAACACTCCATCGCCCAGGCTGGTGCAGTCACTTAGGGGGCTGGTGCAGTCACTTAGGGGGCTGGTGCAGTCACTTAGGGGGCTGGTGCAGTCACTTAGGGGGCTGGTGCAGTCACTTAGGGGCTGGTGCTGTCACTTAGGGGCTGGTGCAGTCACTTTGGGGGCTGGTGCAGTCACTTAGGGGGCTGGTGCAGTCACTTAGGGGGCTGGTGCAGTCACTTAGGGGGCTGGTGCAGTCACTTAGGGGCTGGTGCAGTCACTTAGGGGCTGGTGCAGTCACTTAGGGGCTGGTGCAGTCACTAGGGCCCAGAGTTAAGTGAGGGGGCTGGTGCAGTCACTTAGGGGGCTGGTGCAGTCACTTAGGGGGCTGGTGCAGTCACTTAGGGGGCTGGTGCAGTCACTTAGGGCCCAGAGTTAAGTGAGGGGGCTGGTGCAGTCACTTAGGGGGCTGGTGCAGTCACTTAGGAGGCTGGTGCAGTCACTTAGGGGGCTGGTGCAGTCACTTAGGAGGCTGGTGCAGTCACTTAGGGGGCTGGTGCAGTCACTTAGGGGGCTGGTGCAGTCACTTAGGGGCTGGTGCAGTCACTTAGGGGCTGGTGCAGTCACTTAGGAGGCTGGTGCAGTCACTTAGGGGCTGGTGCAGTCACTTAGGGGCTGGTGCAGTCACTTAGGGGCTGGTGCAGTCACTTAGGAGGCTGGTGCAGTCACTTAGGGGGCTGGTGCAGTCACTTAGGGGGCTTGTGCAGTCACTTAGGGGGCTGGTGCAGTCACTTAGGGGGCTGGTGCAGTCACTTAGGGAGCTGGTGCAGTCACTTAGGACCCAGAGTTAAGTGAGACGCTAATTTCAAAGGATACAAAAAAAAACTTGTTTATAACTTGAAAACGATGAAAAAAATTCAAATAAATTAGCGAAGTTGACCTTCCATTCATATGCAAAGGTCAAACTGCTTTATCAGAAACTTCACCCCTTGGGGTTTGGGGTGAGGGAAGGCTGTCCCTGACTCCAGCACGCGCCCAGCTAGGCCTAGGCAGGGCGGTGTGAACGTGCCGCTGACACGGGTTGCAAACACTTGATGAGTGTAAGAGACGGTGGTGAGTACCTCCCTGCAACTCTCAATACAGTGACACCTTAATGTGGTAGAGTGTTACCATCTGTGTTGATGATGCTCTTGATCTGTGCCAGATTCACGCTAGTGTTGCGAGGAGGTGGGTGAGGGGGAGGGGAAGGGGTGAGGGAGAGGAAGTGTGAAGGAGAGGAAGGGGTGAGGGAGAGAAGGAAGAGGGTGTGACAGAGGTGTGAGGAAGGGATGTGGGAGAGTTGAATTTCTGCACCAGTACTCACCTATTTGTGGTTGCAGGGGTCGATTCACAGCTCCTGGCCCCAGTATGTGTGTATGTGCGATGCTTTTCATTCACACCTTGTAGACTTAGCTTAAAATGCTCTTAACTCCACCAACTGTAATCTAAACATTAAGAAAGTATGTAACTAGTCCTAAAAAAAATAATAAATATAATCTAACTTTCAGCTGTTGATCCGAGGAATTTGAGCTACCTTCTCTTCCTTGGATCAAATCTGATTGTCCCATTCCTCAAGCGCTGTATATCCCCATGAATAATAATAATTTATTATTATTAGTAGTAGTAGTAGTAGTAGTAGTATTAGTATTAGTATTGGTATTATTGCGTTCAACATATTTACCTTCTTATGTGAACTTATTAGTATAATTGTTATCATAATCAAAGGTAATGATAGTGTAGCCTGGTCTGTGTAATCTAACCAACATTATACTGTGCTACACGACCCAATTAAGAGTAAATTGTACTAAACTAACCTGCTTTCTCTCTCTCTCTCTCTCTCTCTCTCTCTCTTTCTCTCTCTCTCTCTCTCTCTCTCTCTCTCTCTCTCTCTCTCTCTCTCTCTCTCTCTCTCTCTCCATTATGAGTAAGGTAGATGTAGAGTTGGATATATTGGAGAGAGTTAAAGAAAACAAGGAGGGAGGAAGTGGAAGAGGAAAAAAGAGAGGGAGGAAGAAGAAAAGTAGGAGAGTGAGTAAGACGCACAGGGAAAGTAGAAGGAGGAGAAAGGTGAAAAAGTACCGGGAGAAAGAAGTGGGGGGGGGAAGAAAGAAGGAGAAGTAGAATATAATGAAGAGAAGAAAGAAGCATATAAAGAAAGCGTGGAATTGAAGGAGCGAAAATCATGTATGGGAGAAAGTTAGTGTTGACACAATATAAATGATGTATTGAAATTGTAGCAGAAGTTGCCAAGTGAAAGCGATTTTGGAGAAGAAAGTTTTATATGAGAGGGGAAAACGCTTTCCAGTATACGAGAGGCTGAAAGGGGCGAGGAGGGTGAGGGTGAGTGGGAGGGTGAAATAAAATGAAGGCTGGGAGCATGGTGAGGGAGTAGACAGGTAAGTTAGGTAGTTGAGGACTGTAGAGTGCTCACCCAGGCTACACTGGGTATAATCATAGCCATAATTTTTAAAGGGGGTGGACTGGTAAGCCAGTGGAAGGCCTCGGTCAGATGACCAAAAGCTCCAGCTGTGGGTCATCATATGACTAAGACCCGCGTCAGGAAACACTTGTCCTGTTTCCTGACAAACCTTACCTAATCTGTGTGAAGGGGAACACTCACCACTGCTACCACTACCACAACCGTCTACTTCTACCACTGGTATTATTGTCATCCCAGTTAGAAATAAGTCACTTTGTCCAACTTATTTATTTAATTTACACTATGTATGATAATTGTACATATGTTAACTGACCGTTCTGAGCTAATTGCTCAGCAAATATCAAGAATCGGTTGATTTGTGAATCTCAGATTTGTCGTGTTTATTTGAAACCTGGACTTGTAATGTGTTTGTCCACCTGCTGCTTAACCTGACGAGTGTATTGTGTTCACGCTCACACCTTCGCCGGGTGGCGTGTTCTTTTTGTATACAGGGTTTAACAAAGTTAATGTAAGGATTCTTAACTTTATTTACAAGCTAAATTAGGGTATATTTTTTTTTTACAAACGAACGTTTAAATACACACACACACACACACACACCCACACACACACACACACACACACACACACACACACACACACACACACTGTTAGTGCTCTTGCATCAAAATCTCTGAGAACCATTTGTCTTCGTGGGGAAGCCACCAGTCTTGTAGACACATCCGCCTAACACCACCTACACTACCCTGGTATAACACCACCTACACTACCCTGGTATAACACCACCTACACTACCCTGGTATAACACCACCTACACTACCCTGGTATAACACCACCTACACTACCCTGGTATAACACCACCTACACTACCCTGGTATAACACCACCAACACTACCCTGGTATAACACCACCTACACTACCCTGGTATAACACCACCTACACTACCCTGGTATAACACCACCTACACTACCCTGGTATAACACCACTTACACTACCCTGGTATAACACCACCTACACTACCCTGGTATAACACCACCTACACTACCCTGGTATAACACCACCTACACTACCCTGGTATAACACCACCTACACTACCCTGGTATAACACCACCTACATACTGATATAACATCACCTACACACTGGTATAACACCACCCACTCTGGTATAACACCACCCACTCTGGTATAACACCACCCACTCTGGTATAACACCACCTACACCCACTCTGGTATAACACCACCTACACCCACTCTGGTATAACACCACCTACACCCACTCTGGTATAACACCACCTACACCCACTCTGGTATAACACCACCTACACACACTCTGGTATAACACCACCTAGACCCACTCTGGTATAACACCACCCACTCTGGTATAACACCACCTACACCCACTCTGGTATAACACCACCTACACACACTCTGGTATAACACCACCTACACCCACTCTGGTATAACACCACCCACTCTGGTATAACACCACCTACACTCTGGTATAACACCACCTACACCCACTCTGGTATAACACCACCCACTCTGGTATAACACCACCCACTGGTATAACACCACCTACACCCACTCTGATATAACACCTACACACTGGTATAACACCACCCACTGGTATAACACCACCCACTGGTATAACACCACCTACACACTGGTATAACACCACCTACACTCTGGTATAACACCACCTACACACTGGTATAACACCACCTACACTCTGGTATAACACCACCTACACACTGGTATAACACCACCTACACTCTGGTATAACACCACCTACACACTGGTATAACACCTACACACTGGTATAACACCTACACACTGGTATAACACCTACACACTGGTATAACACCACCTACACTTTGGTATAACACCACCTACACTGGTATAACACCTACACACTGGTATAACACCACCTACACACTAGTATAACACCTACACACTGGTATAACACCACCTACACTTTGGTATAACACCACCTACACTGGTATAACACCTACACACTGGTATAACACCACCTACACTGGTATAACACCACCTACACCTGGTATAACACCACCTACACTGGTATAACACCACCTACACTGGTATAACACCACCTACACTGGTATAACACCACCTACACTGGTATAACACCACCTACACACTGGTATAACACACCTCACTGGTATAACACCACCACACTGGATAACACCACCTACACACGGTATAATCTTGGTACTATTCACGAGGATAACACATGTGTTATTTGCTCTAGCCTTCTCTTTCTTGCTCTGCACTCTCTCTCTCTCTCTCTCTCTCTCTCTCTCTCTCTCTCTCTCTCTCTCTCTCTCTCTCTCTCTCTCTCTGGCTCTGGCTCTGCTATACCTCTTCTTGGTGACCCTCCCAGGCCTCTTGTTTTTTGTGACTTCTAGGCCTCTTGTCTTCTTTGTGTTTCTCTTAGATCTCTTGTCTTCTTTGGGACTCTCCTAGATCTCTTGTCTTCTTTGTGTTTCTCTTAGATCTCTTGTCTTCTTTGGGACTCTCCTAGATCTCTTGTCTTCTTTGTGTTTCTCTTAGATCTATTGTCTTCTTTGGGACTCGTAGGCCTCTTGTCTTCTCAATTTATTCTTTAGTTTTTATTTTAGTGTTCAGAGTTTGTTTATATTTTAGTTTTCTGAGTTTGGTGGTTTTTGTTTTCTAATTCGTTGACATATCTCTCTCTGCTTTCCCTATCCATCTTCCTGTCCCTTCACTTCCCCTCCTCCTTTTCCTTCTCCTATTCTTTCTCGTCCACTTGCCGTCCTTCCCATTCTTCTGCACTTCCTATCCTCCTGTACGTCCTCTCCTCTTCTCCTTCATCTTGCTCTGCTTCTTCTTATTTCTCCTTCGCCTCCTCTTCCTCCTTTCCCCATCCTCTACTTTTTCCTCCTTCCTCGTCTCCTCCTGGCAATCACCAAATCCCGTTCAGAGTTCCTTATGTTTCTCTCATCCCACAAATTAAGTTTATCTAGGTGCAGGTATATGTAAGTACAATTATCATACATAGTAACATATATTAATGCATCCACGAACAAGTGGTTTTTAAGCAATTAATAAACTGCAACTAGCCGGGGATCGAACCCATGTTATTTTAGCCTGCCTCGTGGGAAGCCAGTCAAAATCCACGACGCTCTAACCACTGAGCCATTCGTGGTTTTAAGTTGTGGTATTCGTGGTGTTAAGTTGTCGTATTCGTGGTATTCAGTGGGAGTACTCACGAAATAGTGTTTAAGAGAATGACTCACAGAGAAATAGAACTAGTGTTTCTCAAGAGTTTCTTAATTCGCTTCTCAGAAGACGTTTCAGCTGTCACCCGAAAGGTCGACTTGAGGAGGCTGACATCTTAACATGTTTTTAGCATTATAAAAACGTTATGCTCTTATTGTTTTGTTCCTACAGGCCAGGAATTGGTCGTCTTTGTAAAGCAAGAACAGTGGAAACCTTAGATCCCTGGCGGAGGAGGAGGAGGAAGAGGAGGATGCTCTTCTCTCTCTCTCTCTCTCTCTCTCTCTCTCTCTCTCTCTCTCTCTCTCTCTCTCTCTCTCTCTCTCTCTCTCTCTCTCTCTCTCTCTCTCTCTCTCTCTCTCTTTCTCTCTCTCTCTCGCATCACAGAAGCTAGGAAGGGGGGGGAGTGGAAGATTCTGGTTGCAGCTGTGTTCAAAGTGGAGCCGCGATGAAGGATATTATTATTAATATTATTATCGTTATTATTATTATTATTATCATGGAAGAGCTCTAAAGCCCGTAGGGGTAAGATAAAGGAGTAAGCAGGTAGGCATGTAAAGAGCTGAACTGACTCTGTAATTCGTTGAAACACAAATTATCATGTTAATCCAAATTTACTATAACTTCATTTTTTTATTGAAAAAAAATGTCAGCGTTGAATTACAGTGAGAGAATCTTCTTTAAAACCTTGTTGTGTACCTGTTTGTTTCATGCCAGTGAGCGGTTGAGCGTACAAGTGGGGAATGACCTGGTCTCAGCGCTGTGTACGGGTTGAACACTTTGCTGCTGTTGTCATAGTGTGGTAGTGTCCTCTGTTGTCTGTCTTGGCCATGTACTCCCATGTTACGTTAAGGGAGGACGAAGCGCACGTACCCTGGGAAATCATACCCGTCTAATACCCTCTGATGCATCATTCTTCACTCTGTATTACAAACACCTGCGGTGGGAAAAATGAACGTAGGCGCCTTGAAGCTTTCTCGCAACATCTCAGCAGGATCAGGCAGGATTTAGCTTCTCCGAGATGCTAAGTCTTTTTCGTATTTAATTCTGCCTTCATCGGCCTGCCTGGTCGGGAGGTCCAGAGTCAGCGGCCCTCAACTCGAATTTTAGGTAGTACATTCTGAGTGTCTTTTGGGTAAAGCTGTGAGCAATCATTTTCAAATTGAGGAGACGTAACGAATGACCTGCCCAAGTTGGCTGCAAACTTCGATTTTGCTCACGTCCTAAACAAATAGATATATATACTGTGTGTGTGTGTGTGTGTGTGTGTGTGTGTGTGTAGCATAATGGAGCGTCTAAGTATAATAAACACATGTCAGTAAAATTAATCTGCTCAGGTGGCAAGACAGGAAAAAAAAGTTGTTTTGTATATTTCGACTTCTGTCTGAGGTCCTCCTCAGCAGAGTACAAAGAGTGAGTAACTTATATAACAGTCTCTGGAGGGAACGTCAGGTGACCATCTTTTGTGGAAGAAAACAGACGGCATCAGCTGTCTTCATTTCTCATGTCACAGCCAAACTGGCAAATGTCTCTCCAAAAATCCTACAAGAAGCCTGTCACTAGGAAAACAGCAAGTGTTTACCGGGTACCTGCAACCACTGTGTATTAATATCGGTGAGACTGTGAGGGTGCCAGAATAACACTGCATGAGAGAGCAGTTAGGTACGCGCAGGAATGTTCTACAATTTTCGAGCACATCAAATCTTTCGGCCACGCCATCAGGCACATGAAAATACATTAGAATACACGAGAAAGATAATTTGCAGAGGACTTGGACGTCCAAAACCCGGTCTATTTTGCCGAGAAGACTGTCCACTTCTACCTAGATTGTCTAGGTGTACAAGTCAGTGGTAGTCAAGCAGGTGTACGAGTCAGTGGTAGTCAAGCAGGTGTACGAGTCAGTGGTAGTCAAGCAGGTTTAGCTAGTGCAGACAAAATATAAAACCCCAGAACCAACAACCTAACTTTAACTAATCAAAAGAAGAGTTAAAACGCGATTTAATAATAAAGTTTTTATTAGGATAATACAGGCCAGCACCGAGTATAATCGGGAGTCACCGGACCATCACACTGACACGTCCTCAAGAGGATCACCATTTATCAATTACCTCTTCACTGCTGCTGCTATTACCAATTTTGTCACATCTTTATTCAACTGAAGAAGCCTTTTGTGTAGGCGAAACGTTTCGGAAATAAATATATCAAAAGGACTGCACATATTTCTTCATCAATTTTCTTAGTTTTAACTAGCTAATAATAATCACATGAATCATTTAGTAGATCATTCGGATGTAATTAAGGCTGAGATTTTATTCATGTAATTAAATGGGAAATAATTAACCTAGCCTAGCTAAATGTGATGCCGACAATTTACGACATATAAGCTAACCTAACCTGACCTGACCTAAATTAACCTAAAAAAATATTCTAACCTTATTTAACAATAAAACGCTGAAAGCAAGAATCAGGCAAGTGGAAGAAGGAAAGAATGAGAGGGAGAATAAAGATTAATCGAGATGGACAGGTTAATCTCCTCCTGGTGACAGAACGCTCTCTATCTCACCCCACCTGGATCATCAGCTGGTACTGTGTTTGCTCTGGCTAGCCTCCTGCACACACACACACGCACACGCACACTAACACACACACACGCACACACACTAACACTAACACACACACACACACACACACACACAAAATGATAACTAACACACACACGTACACGTACGTTTCCCTGACGAAAGGCCTAGAGCTACCATTCAACCCCCTTGTGGTTATTTTGATCATAGGAAAACAGGAAACAGGTGATATCAAAATATGCAAGACAAGGAACTAGTTCCTTGATAATGTGAGTAGTCACGAAAGCGCTTGGAATTCTTCTATTTTTCATAGTGGTTGTCTTGCATATATATATATAGGTCAGATGACCTAAAGCTCCAGCGGCGGGTCATCATCTGCCGAAGACCCGCGTCAGGAAACACTTGTCCTGCTTCCTGACAAATCTTACCTAACCTAACCTAGCTGGATCTGAGATTTTACTATAACTCTGTGTTATCCCATGTTGAAGTCGAGCCACTAGTGCCATTTGCGTGTTTTTCATGTTTTTCAGAATAATAGCTTCTGACGTATAGAAATTAGTACTAGCTTTAGCTGTTTGTATAAATCAGAATAGCCTAGTGCCTCCGATTATTATCCAATGGTCTAAATATGTCCAATGGTCTTTCAATGCTGTTACAGACTAGATACAGTACTATTCCTGGCCTGAGTCACTCCACAATATCAGAATTTACTAAATAATAATAATAATAATAATAATAATAATAATAATAATAATAATAACAATGGCAATAAGTTCTCGGTAACATAACATCTCTCCGTATTTCACCTGCGACCTACAACGTCAACTTTAGCACAGCATAAAAGCCAGGGCTTAATTTTGTATTGTTATACGGCCATCAAACATTCATGCACTGTGTTCCCCAGAAATATATATCCTGTTCACCAGAAATATATGTAGAGCCTGCAAGCGAACGAAATTTATACATGTATATTTCGCATGTATTTTTTTTTTACATTTAATAGTTCTCGTATATCTTAGTGATTTATTAGAGATACTTTTTTTTTGTCTCGGAGGCTCTAGCAAGACTGGCATCATATATATATATATATATATATATATATATATATGCAAGACAACCACTATGAAAAAATAGAGGAATTCAAGCGCTTTCGTAACTACTCACATTATCATAGTTCCTTGATAATGTGAGTAGTCACGAAAGCACTTGGAATTCCTCTATTTTTTCATAGTGGTTGTCTTGCATATTTTGATATCACCTATTTACTGTGATCTTTTTGCATATATATATATTTATTGAATGAGTGCTTTATTAATAGACAGAATACATTGACAGAAAACACAAACATGAACATGAATACATTGGTACCATATATCAAAGATTATGAATCTCTTCCAGCTCCTCCGAAGCCGGACGCGAGCCCAGTATGCAGCATGCATTTTCCCTCTGGATGGCCACGCTGAGGCGCTGGAACATGAAAGTGGCTGCCCTTGGGTCCCTGGTGGTGTCGATGAGTCTGGAACCCAGTTCTTTAAGGAAACGTGTTGCATTTTTTTCCCCATGATCCCAAGGTCTCTGATCCCATTGGGACAAATTGATACTGTTGCCTTATGTCCCTGTACTTGCCGATCTTGTACTCCTCCCTTTGGTCAGCAGCTCCTCCCTATATATATATATATATATATATATATATATATATATATATATATATATATATATATATATATATATATATATATATATATATATATATATATATATATATATATATATATATATATATATGTCGTGCCGATTAGGTAAAACTTGCGATTTTGGCTTAAATAGCAACGCTCACCTTGCCATATAAGACAAGTGAAAATTTGTGTATGCAATAATTTCGTCAAAATCATTCTGAACATAACGAAAAAATATATTTCATTGTGTTTGTTTATTATTAAATTAATGTTTACGTATCTAAAATATATTTAGTTGGGTTAGGCTAAATTAAATTGCGCTTGTTGTAATAAGGTTAGGTAGGTTTTCAAAGTTCCTCTTCGTACAAAATTATAAATTCTTACATTAACATAAATGAAAAAATATATCTTTAAACGTATAGAGAAAATTTTAGAAAGGACTTAATTTTAGATGAGTTCTTGCTAATTGACCAGTTTTACCTAATCGGCACGACATATATATATATATATATATATATATATATATATATATATATATATATATATATATATATATATATATATATAGGCCCATTGTTATTTATAATATATATCAATGACCTTGATGAGGGAATTACTAGTGATATGAGCAAATTCGCCGACGACACGAAGATAGGTAGGATAATTGATTCAAACATAGATGTCATAGAACTTCAGGAAGATTTAGACAAACTTAATTCGTGGTCAGAAAAGTGGCAGATGCAGTTCAATGTAGATAAATGCAAGGTTCTGAAGCTCGGGAGTGTCCATAACCCAAGCACTTATAAGTTAAATAACGTAGAACTTAGCCATACAGATTGCGAGAAGGACTTGGGGGTGATGGTAAGCAGCAACCTTAAACCAAGACAGCAATGCCTAAGCGTACGTAATAAGGCAAATAGATTACTGGGATTTATATCAAGAAGTGTTAGCAACAGAAGTCCAGAGGTTATATTACAGCTTTATACATCATTAGTAAGGCCTCACCTAGATTACGCAGCTCAGTTCTGGTCTCCATATTACAGAATGGACATAAATTCGTTAGAAAACATTCAGCGTAGAATGACTAAATTAATACATAGCATTAGAAATCTTCCTTACGAAGAAAGATTGAAGACCCTAAAATTACATTCACTTGTAAGACGTAGAATGAGGGGAGACATGATCGAGGTATACAAGTGGAAAATGGGTATTAACAAAGGGGATATAAATAAGGTCTTGAGGATATCTCTCCAAGAGAGAACCCGCAATAATGGATTCAAGTTAGATAAGTTTAGATTTAGAAAGGATATAGGAAAGTATTGGTTTGGAAATAGGGTAGTTGATGAGTGGAACAGTCTGCCTAGTAGGGTTATTGAAGCTAGGACCTTGGGTAGTTTTAAATTTAGGTTGGATAAACTAGAAAAAGTTAGTGGTATGGGTTATGGGGGGAAAACAGTGAAGTCCCAGTGTAGTAATGTTATAAATTCTAGGGGAACTAGTAATAGGCAGAATAAGGTGGATATTGGAAAGCCAGTGGCACTAGGTGACAAGGACAGTAATAGGTATAAGGGAAAAACAGAAATGAGCAGGAAGGGTAAAGAGAAAGGAGGGTCTTTAAGTGTATATTTCACCAATAGTCGTAGTGCTAGGAATAAGATGGACGAGTTGAGAGTAGTTGCAAGTACAGGTAATATTGATGTTTTTGCAATAACTGAAACATGGTTTAATATGAAAAATCGGGACTTGCCTGCCGAATGTCACATTCAGGGTTTTAAATTGTTCCAAGTAGACAGAAGTATCGGGAAGGGGGGTGGGGTGGCACTCTATGTCCGTGATCATTTAAATTGTTGTATAAAAATGGGTATAAAGTCTGAATTAACACATACAGAGTCTGTCTGGATAGAATTTTCAGAGGGGCATGAAAAATTGATTTTAGGTGTGATATACCGTCCCCCAAACTTAGATAGGGACCAAGGGAGACTACTATGGGAGGAAATTGTTAAGGCCACAATGCACGATAACGTAGTTATTCTGGGTGACTTCAACTTTAGTCAAATTGATTGGAATTTTTGACTGGGAATTTTGAATCTAACGATTTCTTAGAAGTAGTTCAAGATTGTTTTTGAAGCAGTTTGTGACAGAACCTACAAGGGAAATAATCTGCTTGACTTAGTTCTGGCAAACAAGGAAACCCTTGTTAATAATTTAGAAATTACAGAGGAACTCGGCGCAAGCGACCACAAATCAATTACCTTTGGCATTGAATGGAAGTTTCATAGTAGGAATAACTCAGTAACGGTCCCAGATTTTCGCTTAGCAGATTACAATGGACTTAGAGAACACTTATCATCTGTGGACTGGGGTAATGAAGAGAGCTATCAATATGACAGTTTTCTGAACACTATACATGCTGCCCAAAGAACATTTATCCCATATAAAGAAATTAGATCGAATAGAAATGACCCAAAATGGATGAATAATAGGCTCAAATATCTTTTAGGGCAGAAGAAAGGAATTTATAGGCGTATCAAAAGAGGTGAGGGTCATCTTACGAATCAGTATATTGACATTAAGAGGGACGTTAAAAGGGATAAGAAAAGCTAAGCGGGACTACGAAATTAAAGTTGCTAGGATTCGAAAACTAACCCAAAAAGTTTTTCCAGGTGTATAGAACAAAAGTTAGAGATAAGATAGGTCCCCTTAAAAATAATTATGGGTATCTTACTGACAAAGTGAATGAAATGTGCTCTATTTTTAATAATTATTTTCTCTCGGTTTTCACTCAGGAAGACACTAATAATATCCCAAGAATTAGGTATTTTAGTGGGCCTGAAGAAGATAAATTATGTAGTATCACAGTCACTAGCGAAATGGTTATCAAACAGATAGACCGTTTGAAGCAAAATAAATCGCCAGGCCCTGATGAGCTTTTTCAAGGGTTCTTAAGGAATGCAATATTGAACTCTGTGAACCCTTAACTAACATTTTTAACCTATCTCTTCAAACAGGTGTAGTGTCTGATACGTGGAAGATGGCTAATGTAATTCCTATTTTTAAAGCAGGGGACAAGTCGTTACCATCAAATTACCGCCCAATAAGTCTAACTTCAATTGTAGGCAAATTATTAGAGTCGATTATAGCTGATAACATAAGAAGCCATCTCGATAGGCATAATTTGATTAATGATACTCAACATGGATTCACCAGGGGCCGTTCCTGCCTAACTAATTTATTAACTTTTTCAGTAAGGCTTTTGAGGCAGTTGATCATGATAAAGAATTCGATATTGTTTATTTGGATTTTAGTAAGGCTTTTGATAGAGTACCACATCAGAGACTGTTAAAGAAAGTGGCTGCTCACGGCATTGGAGGAAAAGTGTTTTCATGGATCGAGTCATGGCTCACCAATAGGAAGCAGAGGGTGTGCATTAATGGGGTTAAATCTGAGTGGGGATCTGTAACAAGTGGCGTTCCACAGGGATCGGTTTTAGGCCCGTTGTTGTTTATAATATATATAAATGACCTTGACGAGGGAATTACTAGTGATATGAGCAAATTCGCTGATGACACGAAGATAGGTAGGATAATCGATTCAGACGTAGATGTCACGGAACTTCAGGAGGATTTAGACAAACTCAATTCCTGGTCAGAAAAGTGGCAGATGCAGTTCAATGTAGATAAATGCAAGGTTCTGAAGCTCGGGAGTGTCCATAACCCAAGCACTTATAAGTTAAATAACGTAGAACTTAGCCATACAGATTGGAGAAGGACTTGGGGGTGATGGTAAGCAGCAACCTTAAACCAAGACAGCAATGCCTAAGCGTACGTAATAAGGCAAATAGATTACTGGGATTTATATCAAGAAGTGTTAGCAACAGAAGTCCAGAGGTTATATTACAGCTTTATACATCATTAGTAAGGCCTCACCTAGATTACGCAGCTCAGTTTTGGTCTCCATATTACAGAATGGACATAAATTCGTTAGAAAACATTCAGCGTAGAATGACTAAATTAATACATAGCATTAGAAATCTTCCTTACGAAGAAAGATTGAAGACCCTAAAATTACATTCACTTGTAAGACGTAGAATGAGGGAGACATGATCGAGGTATACAAGTGGAAAATGGGTATTAACAAAGGGGATATAAATAAGGTCTTGAGGATATCTCTCCAAGAGAGAACCCGCAATAATGGATTCAAGTTAGATAAGTTTAGATTTAGAAAGGATATAGGAAAGTATTGGTTTGGAAATAGGGTAGTTGATGAGTGGAACAGTCTGCCTAGTAGGGTTATTGAAGCTAGGACCTTGGGTAGTTTCAAATTTAGGTTGGATAAATTCATGAGTGAGAGGGGTTGGATTTGAGTGGGACTCGGCATGAGTGGGTAGAATTGTCAAAGCTTATTTCTTGGGTAGCATTGAAAATTTGGTTGAGCAAATATTCTGTTAGTGGGACGGATTGTGAAGGACCTGCCTAGTATGGGCCAACAGGCCTGCTGCAGTGCTCCTCCTTTCTTATGTTCTTATGTTCTTATGAGTGAGAGGGGTTGGATTTGAGTGGGACTCGGCATGAGTGGGTAGAATTGTCAAAGCTTATTTCTTGGGTAGCATTGAAAATTGGGTTGAGCAAATATTCTGTTAGTGGGACGGATTGTGAAGGACCTGCCTAGTATGGGCCAACAGGCCTGCTGCAGTGTTCCTCCTTTCTTATGTTCTTATGTTCTTATGTTCTTATATATATATATATATATATATATATATATATATATATATATATATATATATATATATATATATATATATATATATATTATATTTATATGCAAGAAACCACTATGAAAAATAGAAGAATTCCAAGCGCTTTCGTGACTACTCACATTAACAAGGAACTATAACAGGAAACATGACAAGAAGGGCTTATATAAGGGGCGAGACTACACCTCACAGTCACATCACACTTACAAAGACTACACCTCACAGTAGCGTAACATCGCACGACTCTGTGAAGAGGAACATAAGAAAGGACCTGAAACTCTTCCCAAGAATTAAGATTAGTCCAATTTATCATTAAATTCTTCCCAAATTTTATTAATTATAAATGAATTCAATTTATATAAACCAAAAGAAATATTCATATTATTTTCAAAACTGCTTTTAATGAAACATGATTCTATTATATTTCTCTCAACCATGGACTTGCTTGATACAACCTTCTCAGCATTTTGAAAATCAATTGGATGGTTAAAATCTCTCACATGAATAAATAGAGCATTAGAATCTTGTCCAGTTCTAATGCTATATTTATGTTGTTTTAATCTTAGTTCAAGACTTTTACCAGTTTGCCCATACAAGGCAGGTCCTTATCAAAACCACCACTACCTAAGAATTTATTCCCGTACTCACGACACTAATCAAACCCAGCCCCTCCCACTCATATATTTGTCCAATCTCTTTTTAAATCCACCCAAGGTCCCAGCCTCTATCACCCTACTCGGAAGATTGTTCCACGCATCTACAATTCAGTGGTGGACCTGACTTAAGAACATAAGAACATAAGAAAGGAGGAACACTGCAGCAGGCCTGTTGGCCCATACTAGGCAGGTCCTTCACAATCCATCCCACTAACAGAATAATTGCCCAACCCAATTTTCAATTCTACCCAAGAAATAAGCTTTGAAGATTCTATTAACTCAAGTGCGAGTCCCACTCAAATCCAACCCCTCTCATAAGAACATAAGAAAGGAGGAACACTGCAGCAGGCCTGTTGGCCCATTCTAGGCAGGTCCTTCACATTCCATCCCACCAACAGAATATTTGTTCAAC